>JACBAH010006944.1:0-17828 GCA_014282315.1 Neospermospora avenae | reverse complement strand
GGATAAGGCCGGTGCCATTGCGGGGGGGGGGTGTTATACTTTCGAGGCCTGTTTAGTGGACTTCCCACTGAACCGCGCGCGCTACTGGGGGCTGGTCAGCCACAGAACAGAATGCGAGACCCCTGAAGCCGCAAGCCTGAACGCCCAGAATCCCAGCACTTCCCTGGCCCTACGGACGTCTCTTTGCCCTCCTTGCCCTCTTTGCCCTCTGCCAAGGGGGCTTCCAGTGCGGATCAATGCTTCCAAGAGGGCAGCCAACACGGAAAACGGCTAACACGGCGAGCTCGGGACTTCCTTAGGGTTCCCAATTGCTTGGACCTGAGCCACAATTGGCGATGAGAGGAACATGAGTGGGGGCTTCAAGACTTGAGATGCCTCCGGTGGTTCCATTCTGTTGCTTTAGGAACACTCGTGGGACGGAGATAGATAGCGAGTTCCTGGAGCGAGCGCCGAGCCTTCTCACAAGGCTGAATAGTGTAATGTCCAGCTGGACATGGTCTCACTAAACTCGTGTGCCGCTTTGAGATCTCTGGGCAGTTGAGATCGCGATGACTTCAGTAGGTAGGTAGGGTAGATTGCTTATTACCTACACACTGATTGGGTCAATACTGACTTTCTTGAGTAGGTCCCGTGACGCTGTCAAAGGGAGCCAAGGTTAAGTTCTATGAAGCTATCAGGTAATCAAACTGCTTGTTTGAGGACTTCATTATAGGTGCATACCTTGCATACCTAGGTATGTAGTTTGATCAGATACTTCAAATTTGCTTCTGATAGCATCCTGAATATATGGGTACGGCCTAATTCCGCTACGGAGTCCGAGGTATTGATATCGTCCAAATCCCGGGCGAATTGCTGACAAAAACACCAATGGTCAAAAGTACTGTAGCAAGCATCTCGTTATTCGCTATGGCAGAGCCCTACCCACTACTATACTACCCTCCCCTCCCACGAGCCACCACCCACTTGAGTGCAGTGCCATGCCATTTCAGCCCTTTTGAGCCCCAAGACGTGATGTGATGCCGCCAAGTGACGGAGCGGAACCTCCATCCGAGTGAGTCAACGAATGACATCTCTCTGCCCCCGTGAGCCTCTCCAGTCAAGATCCTAAGGAAGTGGCGCCAACGGGAATTGTCCATTCTGCAACCTTCTCATGACATCGTACCGAGCCTTTTCCTTCCTTCGCGTCAGGAAACCTCGAACCACCAAGGTGGACTAGTCGGTGCAAGGCCGGGAGAGTCGGCTGGAGGCGATTACCAAGTAGTTACTTATCCAAAGACTAAGAATGACAAGCAAGTACTAAAAGGAAATTCTCCGAGAAATCTTTCTGGATGATTATGCTGCTATGACCAAAATTAGTAACATAGCCCGAACATTGCTGCCACCCCACCAGAAGTGGGTTGACACTCGGATGTAAGAGGCAAAAGTGGTGGGATTCCAGCAGATCATACCCGACTTGCCTCAACCAACTGTCGAGTTATCAATTGCCCTCCCTCGCATGGGCCTTTTTCAAGTATCGCTACTGTACTGTTCTCACTCACCCAACTGTCAAAAATGTTGACGTGCCGTTACCCGAATAGCAAGCGACGTCTTCCTTGGCGCGCCAATGGGAAACAATGGAACACTTTCTTCGACTATTATCTTGCAAAAACAAGGAAGCACATGTCATTATTCGTATCCGTCGTATCTCTCTTCGTCAAATAATCGAAACTTTGGCTTGGCATCTATGAATGTCGACTTGGCATCTCTATCCACACCGCTGTCGGCAAGTTTACTCCCATCCCGCTTGTCACCTGCCGTGCAAGATTACTTGCCATGGCTCCCCCCTGTCTTGGCTTTTCTTCTTGTTCATGTAAGCTGCAGCACTTCATCACATTATCGTACGATGACAATGCAGCCAATTCTAAACTCTCCTTCCATGGCGGATAGTGGCATTTATCGACGGAGCCAAGTCCGGTCTACCGTTGAGTGGCTGACGATATTTCCCCAATTTTTGAATACTAGCGCAAATTTTGAGAATGTTTTTTTTGGACCAAGTATATTTGATCGATTCGGAATACTTTACTTTTGGATTCTTCATTGTAACTTTCAGAAGTTACTCATAGATTACCCAGTTTGGGCTGAGTCTACACATAGAATGCTGCTTGTCATGCGAGGCGACGCCAGCCAAATTCATCTCCGGCTTTGTTAACTCTTTACCTGCCTAGGCAAAGAAGGTCACCAAATAATGTCATGAATATGGAGCTTTACTTTAACAATGTCTTGAAGTATGTTTGCGACAGTGAAAATTAACTACAGCATATTTTCAAAAAGTAGTACTTTTAAGTTATATCAGTGTTGCGATGGCTTCATTGACATCACCCGAGCTCACTTTGCTAGAGACGAGATCACTTAGCCGCATCGACGCGTTATGTCAAATACAATTCCAGAACCCAACTCAGCTCAACTCTAATCAACGGTATTGTTCAATTCTCCTCGTTTTCAAGGTTGGGAAGATGTTCTTTTATGCAAGACACAGGCTTCACATTCACTGTCTGAGAAGCAAAGTGATTCGACTCATCCAAAAGTCGAAAGCCCAAGGGAAAGATTAATAGTAATTATGATTGACTTGTTATAATCACCAGGCTAGTTATACAAAGTATATGTTGTTTAGTGGTGACTGTTCTTTCAGTACCTGCAGTGTTGCGAGCTTCGACTGTGATTCAAGTCTATTATTCGCAACGCTCCGGAACAAAGTCATCAACATCACTTGTAGCATTCACTAACAAAGTAAGCCTTAGGGATATATAGATATATATCACTCCTTATTTCCCATTCAGATTATTTCCATCGTCTACACACACCTCCAAAGACAAATCCCCAGTGCTTCTTACATCTCCATCTCACACCAAGCTCACAGCTTACAACTCCTTAATCATCTACCCCGAGCATGTCTTTCTCGATTCTCGCAACCACATCGGTGGCAATCGCTACATCACTCAGCGCGTCGCTGACAAGCATTCCATCTAGTATTCCTTCCAGTATTCTAGCTATCGTACCAACTAGTATTGTACCCAGTATTCTATCCAGTACACCATCAGCCGCACCCTTAGCCGAAGACAACAAAATATGGATCAAGAACTGGTACACCACATTTCCCCCTCTCCATCTCCAAAAAAAACCAAGTACTAACACCCACAGGTGCACCTACCCCATCGTGATCCAGCGCCCAATCTGGGGACCCTGCCCCAACGGCGTCGGCGGTAACTGCAACGACGGCGGCGGCAACAACGTATCGATAATCTACCCGGGCGCCACCAACGGGCCCGGCACCACCATGTCCTTCGCCTGGCTCCCGATGGTCAACTGGGAAGAATCGCCCATAACCATCATGGTCCTACGCGACGCCGACAAAGCAAGCAGCGTCAGCGGGACCGCGCACATGCAACTCTCCTACGGGCTTTCCTTTGACGATCAACTCCGCTTCTCTTGGACGGCTGTAGGTGGCGCGTTCGTGGATGAGAATACAAAGGTCACGCCCAATGGACCGGGTGCTGGGAAGGGAGATTGTAAGACGGTGGCGTGTCCGAAGAACGATCCGTTTTGTTCGGATGGAGGCAGGATGTTGAAGAAGCCACATGTAAGTTTGCGAGAAAAGACAAAACCGGGGCCCCGAAGATTGTTGAATTGAGGAGAGAAGTTTTGGAAATTGCTCTGCTGATGAATGACGAATTAATTAGATGTGTACGAATGAACCTCAACCTTTCTGGATCGATTTGTGCTCTCCTGACAAGGAATTCAAGGAGCATTTGGCTAGACGACATAGGACTTCGACTTTCGTGGCATAGAGGGCTGAGCGATAGGGACTTGTTTCTCGATGTTGCCGGCGATTTTGAGCCCAAGGATTGTGTACATACTGGTTATCAAAAACATTGCTCATGTAGACCTGTAAATCGACAATCAATGCGTTGCTTCAAATCATCCTTTCAAACCGCTCTATAAACTTTCAGCAAGATCGACGCAGTTCATCCATCAAAGTAGAGACGGAAGTCACGTAACAGCTTCATGACAAACAGCGAAACCGGTCGAGCAAAGTTCAACTTCCGGATTTTAATAAAATAATTAGAGTAACATCTTAAAATCAGTCTGTGAAATTGCATTGATCATTCAAAAACATCCTCTGTAACTCTTGCGATTTTGTAGTTTTCTCGACACTTCATTTCACGGGCCACAGCATCGCTGCAGCGGGACTAGGTGTCGAGTACTGTAGACGCCTGGGGTGTTTACTTTCTCGCTTACGGATGGTCGCAAGCCAACCAGCCAATCCCCTTCATCGTGTAGCACTCAACTCGAGTATTCTGAAGACATGACTTTGTGCTGTCTTTAGGCATCGGTTTCAAATTATGCGCAATTATAGGTCCACAGCGTTACATTATCTTTCCTTTCTCAAGCTCACTCCAATCAACCCATCCGTCCCCATCCCCCATCAAGAACCCTATTATCGCGTCCCCTAAATCCCTAAACTTCCTCTCCTCCTCACTGATAGCTCGCCCCCAAGACCTCGGGACTCCTCGTCTTCAAATCCAGCAAACACTGACCAAACAGCCCATTCGCCCACGAAAACCACTGTCTCGTCCAATCACTCTGATTGAAAGAATTGATCGACTCATGAATCAACCCCAATCCATCTGTACTACTAACAATCTCTTTCAGATTCGTTTCGATCTCGTGAGTGTCGCTGCTGGTGAAGATTCGGATGATGCTTGCCATGGGCCAGGCTTTGCCGAATCCTGCGTGAGGACCGCCGATTCTGTGAAGAAGTGTTAGGATTTATGAGACGGGATAGGTTAGTGTGTGAAGAGAGTGCGATGCGGGGATGAGGAGAGAGAGCTTACGCATTGATCACGGGTCCGCGCATGAAATACGGATTGTCTTTGCTGAGGACGAACTTTCGCGTGTTTTGGTAGACGGGGTCGCTGACGTTCAGGTAGCCGATGAAAGGTGCCGAGAGGAGACTGGGGATATTGGCGTCGTCCATACGATTTGCTACATTTATCAGCATGAATCATCAACAGAGAAGGAAAGAAGAAACTACCGGAACCATATCCATCAACCTCAAAAGCATATAACTGTCCATAAGTCGGATCATTCACGATCCCGTGCTTCGTGATAGCATCTCGAATGTTGCCTGCAAAATTATGCATGCGATTCGACAGGTTCCTCTGGTTCCCAATAGCAGCCATGATGTTCGAGGCCGAGTCGAGATATCTACTAAACATCATGTTGGCAGGAATGAAAAGCTGATAAATAGTTCTACAGTAACATCAGCTGAATTCCCTTACGAAATTATAGCATAGTGAATGACTTACGAATCATCACTAGGCCTGAACGCAGATCGGACCAAGCCTGTCCCATCCTGCACCGGATTACCCGTCCCGGAGTTACTGAGTGTCTCTGTCGCACTGGTGTCCTGACGCAGCCAGGTATATGGGCTTGTATTAACAGAGCCATTTGCAGCATAGGTGCCAACGAGAAGAGCTTCCGTAGTCGCCATAACAGTGTTCACAGCAGCGACCCATTGGAAGTTTTGGAAGAATGTAATATCTTTGGTAGCCTCGTAGTAATTGGTTGATATCTCGAGGAACGCAGCTAAGGAATCGAGCTCATATTTGCATTCGAATACTGTTTGGCGCGAGGCATCTGGGGTGAAAGTGTCTGAGTCGAAGAAGTTCTTGCCAGGTGCTAAACCTGATTCGATGGGGGGTTGGAAAGAGTTGCAATGTGGTGCTTGGTTGATATATCGAGCTTGCAAGTTGATGACTCCTCGGTACAAGCTGGCGAGAGAATCATAGCTTGAATCTGCTTTGAGTAGAGTGAGGTAACTCTGCATTTGATTTGCTGAATCTCGAAGCCACATAGCCTACATAAATCAGTTGAGACTCAAGCAAAGTCAACCAAGTGTAGCTCACGTTGATATCACCCGTAATCAGGAAAGTCAATTCCTCCTTCGAATTGTTCGCAGCAAATCCCTTCCATCTCACAGCTGTATCCAACGAATTCGGAAACGAGTTCTGGAACAAACGATATAAATCAGGATCCTTGATCACGGACTTCATACTCGTGATCGTATCCTCCACAATCGACGAGTTGAAAGTCCGACATGCTGGCTCAGGTCTCATGTACGAGAGCTGATACCTGCCCGAACTGACTGGTGCGTGACGCTGTTTGGAGAAATCCGCGTAATCCGGACATTGTGCCTGAACCGCGACTACAGCAGTAGCCAGAACCGCCAAAATGAAGCCCTGCATTATTCGATTGAAAACTTCGCGTTCGAAGCTCTGAACAAGCAGTCGTATTTTTGTCAAGTCAAAATGCTTGAAACCAGCCAGCTGGCGCAGGCTGAGCTGGCTTCATATGTTTGCTAATCAGGGGGTCCACAGTCATGGACCAGTCTACCCCGCGCCGATCAGTTGTCAGGCACCCCGCTAATTGTGCTTCTCGTGGTCAAGCTTGCTATGAAATTTGGACAGAGTTTTGCTAGACTTGCGTGGCAAATGAGTACAACGTTGCAATTCGCGTGTGCATGACCTGAATTGAGTTTTCAAACGAGATTAGTCGGCCCTTCCGGATAATGACTGAGGTTTAAAACAAGAATGGAAATAAGGCCATCTGGTCAGATCGTTAGCAAAGGCGTCCGTTGAGGAATAGAGCATGATGAGTACGAATATTGACGTTGAGCTATGCAAGTGAGAACCACCTGACCACAAAAATAGCCATACCTCCTTCCGAGAGTGTTAGTCGCACAACTTCCAGAGGCGGCGACCTTCCCATACGAGTTTCTTATTAAGAATTTGATTGCATTGAAATGAAATGAAATGTGGTATGGTATCTTAAAACAGAAAATGACGAATCTCAACCGATTTCCTTCGTCTCTGGCGTACCGTACTCATTCATAAATCATCCAGGGCCCTGCTTGATCTCTCAAGGGCAAAAGCAACTTGAAATGCTGCGCTCCCTCCTTTCGTTCAAGATATGAACCATCCTCCTTCTTTCCACTTTCCCGGAGCGTATACAGCCTCCGCCCTTAAATTAGAATATTTGATTCCCTTCAAGATGAAATCAAGCCTACCAAAATCGATTGGCTTCAGGATCCATGCATCAAATCTAAAGCATCTAGTCAGTACACAGATATTTCAGGAAAAAGGGATTAGATGCATACCCGCATTGGACATAATCGAATCTCTTGCCTTCCGACAGCGAGGCCGAAACTGCGATGATAGGTACTCGCGGACGGAGATGCTTGAGGTCTTTGAGTTCTCGCTCAAATCGGCGAATCATCTTGGTCGACATCATGCCATCAACGAGAGGCATCTAAAACTTGTTAGCACCCAATGCGAAAAATTACACATAGAGTTGCTTGCCTGTATGTCCATCAAGATCACGTCTACCGAGTGAGGGTACAGAGCAAACTGATCATGACATCCTTGGCCATCAGTTGCAAGTTCCACGCTATGTCCAAGTTTCGCGAGCCTTCGAGTCAATAGCCTTGCGTTGATCGGATTGTCTTCAGCAATAAGCACAGACAAATGTTCTCTTGGATGCTCTGAGAAGTCTCCATCCATGTTGGGGAAAGGGTAGGTTGATCCCGATGGAGTTCCGTGGCTTGTATGGCCGCTATGACTTTCTGGCGAAGCCAGATTTGATGGTGTCTCTAGAGGAGACGGTGAAATAATGGCATCTGGTCCAACAACGCTTGGTGCGGCTTCATCGAGCTCATCAACTGTAGGTAGAGGGGAGAGAGTAGGTGGCACGCTGCTGCTATCAGACATTGCTCTCAGCGGAATCGGTGCTTTGGGGTCAAAGATGGGTTGCCCAGGAACCAAGTCTCCTGGTGATTGTATCGCGTGCTCGAATGGCAACTCAATTCCGAAGATAGTTCCCTTGCCAAGCTCGCTCTTGACTCTAATTTGGCCCTTCATGTTCTTAACATATCGCGCCACAACAGCAAGCCCAACCCCCATAGGCTGATCATCTGATGGCGTCGAAGGAGTATCTTCACCTGAGAGGTTGTCTTCGTCGATGACTTGTTCAAAGTCTTGAAATAGTTCCTGTGGGTTATGAGTATAAAAGCCTTTAATGTTGACATGGAGACTCTCGAATTACATACGTCTAGTTGACTCTCGGACATGCCAATTCCGGCGTCCTGAACAGTTATGCCAATCACGGAACTAACTTCCTGTGTTTTGATCGGTCGAATGTCGACTTTGATACCGCCTTCGACGGAGTGCTGAAATGCATTGCTGACAACGTTCGAAATGACCTGACGAAGGCGCGAAGCATCTCCCTTTACCATCTCTGGGATCCCTTGATGGGTAGACACGGTCAGGTCTAAGCTTTTCCGCATTGCCTCTTTCCTAAAATTCGTGATGACTTCCGAGACGGTCACTCCTAGATCGAAAACCTCCTGTGGGGAATTGATGGGGCCATCTTCTGCTTTGGTTAGGTTGAGGAGATCATCGATCACATATATCAAAGATCTGGAAGCCTTGTGCGCTTTGCCAAGAAGATCTCTCGTTGATTCGTCGATCGCATTTTCTAGTGCTATCTCAAGATAATTAATAATCGCATTGAGTGGCGTCCGAACTTCGTGAGAAGAGTTTCGAATCAGCAGTCTTGTCATTCGATCCGTCTGGCCAGCAGTATCTTTCTGTCGCCAAATCTCGATGAATCTGCCATAAAGCAGACTCAAAACCGCAGCCGTCTCAAGTTGATCTTCAGTCCAGTCCTTGCTCAGACCGGCCACCTGTTCTGTCCATCTCTTGAAGCTCATTCTGGGTTCAAGATATTCGGTTCCAGCTCTCTTGATCTTCTCGTACGGGTTACCGGCCCATCGGATTTCTCGTAATTGGCCTTTCCGGAAGAAGACCATAAAGTCATTTCCCCACACATTCAATGGTATGACCAAGCATCCTGAGATGGTGTGAATGCCAGGTGGAAAATTGATCTCGGGAAAATCCGCATTGATATTCTGGGAAGCAGTGACGGCTGTGAATCGTCGATGCTGCAAATAGGCCAGTACAGCGAGAGCTTCGCGATAAGGTTCAAGTTTGCCAATTGCGCGGGCCTCTTCATGAATGCTAAGAAGTCCAAAGTCCGCATCGAATACTCGTAATAGATCGGCTGAGGATGCGGCGATGAAGCCTGCAGGATTTTGTGTAGGGGGCGCTTTTTGGGGTGGCTTTCTTGCTTCAATCCTGTTGAGCAATACTAGACGTTGTATATTCGTCGCTGCGCATTCTCCGATATTTCGGCAGAGCTCCCGCACGGGAAGCGGAATCTGAATTCCATAATCTCCATAACCATGGCAAGCGACTAAGCCCCAGAGATCTTCGTCAATAACGATGGACACCGACACTAAAAGTCAGGAGTCAGTCAATTTTCATGGTAGATACTTTTGCAATGAAGACCAGGCTCTCTCATGGCTTCTTGCGAGCAATGATGGATGTTACATACTAATCACAAAATTAACATTGTCCTCTCAAGATCAAAAGTTCGGATGAAGGGTAGAGTCTTAAAAACACAGGTTCTGGAGCATTGGGAGTGGATCATGTCTTACCTGGACGAACGGACTCCCATATTGCCCAAATACTTGAGATGGATAGGTGACATCGCACGAAGGTACGAATGGCTGAGATCCAGTGGTACTTCAAAAGCCTCTGCATCACGACATACCTACGAGGATCAGCAAATATTACAGGAAAAACATAAATCAGGGCAAGGTTCCTGACGAGGTTCTTACTAGACGGGCAGTCTCTGCATCTCGATCATAGAGAATACGTATCCGATTTATTTTGTACAGCTCGCGAGCCTGCTGGGGAATATCGGAGGCTGATGTGACGCGTTAGATGTTAGGGTTTTTCTTGACAAATCAAGAACGAAGTGATTTACCTGGGAAATGTAGACCTATGTCGTGTTAGCATCAAGACTCAAAATATGGGTTTGAGTAGATGATCGTACCTCTAAACAGATCCAAACTAGCTTGGGGATTGACAAGCTCCGCCTCTACACATCCATTCTTGTGCATGTCAAAACGATAGAACATCACTCGATGGAAGCCAGTAAGTTCCGAGATAATTCCAACGACAATATCCAAGACCTGCTGTACAGATTTTGCCCCAGACAATTGTTGTTGGGCTTGGATCATCGCATTGAATAGATTCATCGAAGGTACACCAGTCAATTTCTTGTGCCGTGCAATCTGCAGGACTCTGAGAGGCGCGCTTTCTCGTGTGGTACTTTTGATTCTTTCCTCAGGGTGCACCTCGATATCCACAGTCCGGGTTGGAGTCTGCGGGAGGGTCCTGTCAGGAGTATCCGAGTGGTAGAATTTGTCCGAAAAGGACTCGAACTCCAAGATGACCAGGTCTTTGGTACCCTTTAATATATGAAGAGCACACCAGACGCGCTTTCCATGTCCATCCTGTTGGAGTATTGTCAAAGGGAAGATGTCAAGGTGCGTATCCTCATTGAGCTCCTTGGGAGTTTCGGCCTCTTTGAGCGCATGTTCGATCTGCGCAGATATGTTCTCGCGCGAGTCGTCTTCGAGTATGTCCAGGAATGATGTGAGTGCGAAGAGCTGCTCCGGGCTGTATTCGAGAATCCAACGTGAGTTTTCGCTCGCAATTCGGACTTCTAGATTGAAGGTTGCATCGTAACGAAGCGCGAGTAGGACTCCATATTGCTGTATCGCTCCTGGCGTATGAATAGGCTCGTCTTCGCAACGATGGAACTTCTGGTGTGACGGATCTGAGATGATGCCTGGGAATACACCTGGTGGTCCAGAAACAGCAGGAACCAACTGTGTTCTCTCGGTCCTCCGCCTATCGTCACCTAAACGGGTGTCCTCCGAATTCGAAGACTGTTCATTGTGATTCTCGGGGAAGATTCTTCGGATTGCGTCTTCTGGAGGTACTGGAGGGTATGGTGGTGGCAGAAATAGCGACGTGTATTCTGCCTCTTTCTTCTTCAAAGCTTCAGCTTCAGTCTCTGGCTGTTCATTTTGCGCGAGCTCTTCCTTCGTTTGAATCGGTAATTCTACCAGATCAGGGCGCGATCCGTTGTCCGACGAGTTTGCAGACTTTGACGCCGAGTCTGCCTCTCCAACGAGATTTCGGATGGGGAAGACACGCTCAACGGCGAATTCCTCAGGTGACAGGAACACAACAGGCTTTGGTGAGCCAATATTTGACATCCTCTTGCATTTTTGATGGGATTCGAAGTTGGAGGGCTGCTACATACCCCTCCAATATCTATACAGGTTGCGCAAAGAGTCAAGGTATTGAAGTTTCCGCGGTGAGGTTGGAGTTGAAGTTGCCGTTTCTTCGGAAGTGGAGTCGGAGCTGAGATCCACGATAGATGAGATTGAATGAAAGAACGAACGAAGGGGTCTGATTGTGGCTGAGAGCTCGGGGCCCAGTGTGCCCTTACGAATCGAGAGTCAGGCCACTTCGGTCCTTAGTACTGTATACGAAGTACCCAGGTAAGTAAGGTAGGACGGGGGAAGTTCTGAGTTCATAGGCCGCTGGCACCAGTCGCTAGTTTCAACACCCCGCTGCAGCGATGCAAGACCCCTCTCTAGGGTCTTTCAGTGGACCGAAAAGACAATTACAGACTTCTCGAGCTTGTGTCGATCCAACTTTGGCGATTCGTGGGCATTTGATCGATGGCGATGCCTTTTCTCACTCACATACAGGGGGCTGGGGCTCGAATTGTCAGGAGGATGCCAGGACGCTCTGTCCTCACTGGACGGCAGAGATGTCTTATTCGTTCCGCGACAGCGGGATAGTATCTGCGGGTGGAATGGGATGTGTGCTTGACAAGCAATACTTTGTTCTGAGAACAATGAGAAGACAGAAAACGAGGGGATTGTGAAGATGCCGCGTGCTGACGGGCAGACTCTTCTGCCTTAATCTGACATCAAAAAGCGACCACCAGTAGGAATTAGAGGTGGCGTCCCGTCAGCCAATGATACAATATTGATGCCGTCTTACTCACGGTTCTGAAGATGCAGATTTACAATCCCATTAACGCGGAACCGACCTACCTGGGCAAACCTTCCACTTGACAGCCTCACAGCCCCTGGCACGCACTACGGAGTCGGACTTCTGTTCCGGTCGAATATTGAAGCTTTGAAGTACATCTGCGTTGTTCGGCCGTTGTTTCACTTTAGTTTATGGTACTTCTGATGGCACCCAGGCATTCTGAAGTCTGGAACCGGACTCTAATGGCTCCTTCTAGAAGAATGTGGGATGAAAAGTTGGACCCCTTCTCCAGCTAGTACCTACAGCGCTTCAGCGATACTCCCTGAACAACTTCTCTAGTGAGGGGTTAGAGCTCCGCCATTTTATACTTTTCAATCGAGCAAGGCTCCTTCATTCTTCGAGACTTTGATTCTTCATCGGGCATGTTGCCTAGCAAGTTTTTGTGGCTGGGAATCAGCGCATACATAATGTATTGATTCACAAAACGAGCTCCTGCTTATCTGCAACCGAATCTACACCGGGTGTCACTCTCGGTCTACCACTCGCAAAGTTAGTAATCACGAACCCAGAGGCATACAAATGTAAATTGATTGTCCAAAGTGTGTTTTACCACTAGATACAAGATAAAATTAATAGATCTTTAGGTATATACATCACTCGTATCATCTGTTTTACCTGCCTACATACAGGCGCACCACTTCTAATATGCCCCCACCCATATATATAGCTGACAAAACTACTGTACTGAAAATGCTAAGAAACGACAGAAAGAACTTTGATGCTGATGTGCTCGTGTCGCCACGCTGGGAATCATGCAACTTCTATCTGCGATTGAAGTTGAGGTATCTCGACTATGAAATTTGTTAGTAAGGGCCATTGTAGAAGAGATGAGAGGTACCTACACCAATGAAAAGGAAGACCAAATTGCTGCCAATAAACGCAATTAATATCCCAATATCTCTCCACCTGTTGCTGAATTCAAAATCAAGGCCAGTGTAGAATTGGTCGCCAACTTTGTAGGCGCAGTACTCACACGCGCTAGTCGCGTTGCTGATAATATAACCTGCGCCGCCAGAGCCGAAAAAGTCGGTCATGTACTCGCCGCAGTTCTGGCCGCCGGGAGATGAGAAGCGCTGGAGCTCGGAGTCGGTACAAGTGACGGTACGGCCTTGCAATTCAGTGACGACCATACCGCCGATGAGCCGGGTGAAAGGATTGAGCTCGTAAAGCCAGACACGCCAGAACTTGGGAATCTGGGACTTTGGAATTGTGACACCACAGAAAAGAGCGAAAGTAATGATGATGAATGGGTTGAGCAGCGCAGAGATGAATGGAGATGGTGTCATAGCAGCAACCATCTGGCCGAGTGTAACGGAGAAGAGTTCCGTGACAAGGACCATGAGGAATTGGTAACCTGCTCTTGAGGAAGCGGTCTGGAATCCAGGCATGTAGTAGATTGGTAAGAAGAACCCGACGGCGCATAGGATGGAGTATGGCATTTCTGCTACGACCAATGAAGATGCGAATGCAAATTGGCCGTACATCTTTGACGAAGCTTCTCTGTAATAGATAATTCGAGACATGGCATATTTAGGCTCGACTTGAGCAAGAATCAGGGCAGGAAGGACAGTCACCTGGAATATGACGAAAACTCTGTACTGCAAAGACTGGCGGGAGTCGTTAAGATTGAGATAGGCAAGTCCGGTGAGGATCGCAATGATGACATGGTTGAAAAGACGGGTGAAACCATAGTTGGGTGACCTCCAAAAGGCAAGGTTTGTTCGCTTCTGAACGATTTTAAGCTGGTGCAAAAGAGGTGTTGCGAATTCCTTTTCATCTTTCTTGACATGAGTGGCGGCATCGGCTAGTCTTTCGGTCTTCATTTGGGAGATTTGGTCCTTGATGTTTGCCAGTTCAGGTGATTCGGCGAAGATTTCAGCCCAATCGCGGTCCCCAACTCGGGCGGCTTGTCCAGCTCCTATAGCATCAAGCATGTATTCAGCAGGGTTAGCATCAGGGGGGCAGTCAGCTCCATGTCTGTGCAAATAGTCGAGCAAGACATTGGCATCCTTTCCGATGTCACCGAAGTAAACAGTCTGTCCACCTCTTTGGAGAAGTAGCAAGCGATCAAAGTTCTCAAACAAGGCTGCGTTGGGCTGATGGATGGTGCAGAGAATAGCCTGTCCTGCACTTGCGAGCTTCCTCAGGAATCTGACGATGTTGAAAGCAGATTGAGAGTCAAGACCAGATGTAGGCTCATCGAGGAACAGCAAAAGTTCTGGTTTAGCGGCCAGTTCGACACCGATGGTAACACGTTTGCGCTGCTCCACAGCCAAACCGGACTCGGGGTCTCCAATGATAGCATCGGCCATGTCTTCCATCTCCAGAAGACTCAGAATCTCCTCGACATAAGCGTATTTCTCGGCTTGAGGCACCTCAAATGGTTGACGAAGGTCAGCGGAGAATCTCAATGCCTCACGGACGGTTTGAGTAGCTTCGTGAACATCTTGTTGTTCGGCATACGAAGTTCCTCGCTGGAATGCATTACCTGGGGCAATACCGTCGACGAGGATGTCACCAGAGATAACACCAATGTTCTTTCTCGCGGCCAGGACATCAAGGAGGGTCGTCTTACCAGCTCCACTTGCTCCCATGAGCGCAGTAAGTTCACCAGGTCGCACGTAACCGTAAACATTGGTCAGAAGACGCAATTCTCCAGCAGGCGTAGGCACATCATAATTGAGACCTTCCCAAGTGAGAACTGCCTTCGATTCAATATTGAGTTCAGATCCTTGAGCTTCGCCGTGGGCGGATCGTCGTGCATCACGCTTAGCAACAAGAGCTGCATTAAGTTCATCACGCTCCTTATTGGGCTTTTGGAAGGTCTTGGCAACATTTCCGCCTGCACCAAATGTGATCCATTCTCCGAATGTCATGTTAGCGATCAAGAAAGCTGCAATCAAGGCAAGAATAATTCCGAAATTTCTCCAGAGGTCCTCAGGTCGATAAGAGAACCCATCTGTAATATAAACGGATCCAGAAACTTGGTCAGTACCTGCCACACTGCCTGGTAAGGTACAGACTTGATGGTTGATATCGGTGTAAGTGGGACCAGAAGGTATTAACGACTCGCCGGTACAGGTAAGCGTGAGGCGGCTGAACTCGTTTTCCATCAAGGCAGAAAATCCAAGGCCCAGAGCGTTAAGCCAAAAAATCCATCGGATCCACAATTTCTGAGATTGGTATTGGATGATATAACCAGAGGTAATGACGAAGAGCGTAATGATCGTAGCTGCAAACTTGATAGCATAATCGAAGTCTGGGCAGAGACATCCTACAGTTCGGAAGAACAGCGTCATGCATAAGTATCCACCGACAATAACGATATAGAAGGTGAAGAATGCACCTGCGTCTCGAACCAGACCACACATGAAGTAGACGATGATTGAGAAGACCAGGATTTGAGTAGCCGAGAAGAGTAGATCTACCAATATTTGGGCAATCCAAAGTGCTGAAGGTCGGTGAAACGTATACGCTTTGTGCTTGTTCACAATCGGGCGACCGATCATAGTACTGGCGAGTTCGGAGAAAGCCTGAAAAGCGTTGAAGAGCAAACTGATGAAAAGCAGACCACCACGCGTGAAAGCACCAGCAGATGTCTGCGGCAAGTTCAACCAGACGGTACCAAGAACAATAGCGATGACAATAGACGTGATCCAACTGACGACAAGAGAGAATTTGTCTTGCCACTTGATCAGGTATTGTCGTTGCATAAGAGCCCAGACCTGCAGATAGAAAGGAACGCTGTAAACAGATTTCGAGGCTCCCTTTTGCTTGCTGTCATGCACAGCGGTCAAGAAGTCTGCCTGCCTCTGCTTGTCTTCTGCAATGGATTTCCGGTACTGTTCCATATCATGACTGAGCTGGGTAGAGAAGCTCGACTTATTGAATGCTTCTGCTAATGTCTCAGGGCTGTTGGGAGCATTTTCAGCTGACCTGCCATCGGCATACTCTCGCTCGAATTGATCTGTGCAACCAGTCAAGAAGTCGGGCGTAGTCTGACGCGGCTTCTCCTTGAAACCGAGACCCTCGAAATAGCCTCGAGCTTCATCTATAGGTCCGAAATACACCTGACGGCCAGCATCAATTACCATGACCTTGTCGAATTGTTTGTAGATGTTCTCACTTGCTTGGTACAAGGAGACCAGTGTACACTGTCTGTATATGTTGGTCATAATCCGGAGAGACTTGGCGTAATCTAAGGCTGTCGATGCATCTAGACCACGAGTTGAGTTATCCCAAGCACAAACGGTGCCTCCGGTAACCATCATTTCCGCAATGGAGACTCGTTTCCTCTCACCTCCAGATACTCCGCGTACGAAAGGATTGCCGACAATGGTGTTCCGTGTGTGCTCAATGTTGAACATTTTCAAAAGAGTGGTAATGACTCTGTCCTTGAAGTCTCCTTTTGACATGCCCTGAGGACGCTTTCCGGGAGTCTTTGTGTCTAAAGCAAAGCCCAAAGTTTGTCCAACGGTCAAAGTTGGGTGGTGCACATCGTCTTCCTGGTTGTATACAGCTTCTCCACGATATTTCTTTGCGAATGTGGGAGAATCGAATGGACCATATAGAACCTCACCTCCGATGCCAGTGTATCCGAAACGTTGGTTGGCAATAACTTTCAAGAAAGTCGTACAACCAGATCCAGGGCGACCCAAAACCAAAACCATCTCGCCCGGTTTCGTAACTCCTCGGAAATCCTTTAAAATATTGACCTCTCTGCCTTTCTTGCCCATACCGAAAATCATCATTGCTGTCTCGACAACATTGAAAAAACTGATGAAAGCATCGGGGAATGTCTTGACAAAGTTCGTGACTCCTCCATTTCCTCTTACTGTCAAACCATCCCATATGACACCGATATGTTTAGGTCGAAGCCCGGATTCTTGTTCTGCCTGGATCAAAGTTAGCGTCTGATTCTCTGTATTTTCTTGAAACTCCTCACATTATGGTTTCCCCGCAGCGTCCCTTCCAGATCAAAAGCCTCATCATCGGTTGTGGAATCCCCCGAAGCGGTGTGCTCAACATCCTTCTCGCTAACTCCCTTTTGTGATTGCTTGGATTGTGTTCTCGAGAGACGTCTGCTGGTTTGGCTTATGCCCGATAGTTCCCTCTGCAAAGTCGCAAACTCTGCCTCTGCAGCCCTTACGTCAATTCCAGAGTTTGCGTGGGAGAAGCCATTGGGGTTTGCGTGTCGCACATTTTCCCGCTGCACTTCAGGATCTATCGCCGTGTCCTTTGAAGTTCGCGCAGTAGTGTTTGTAGAATCAATTGGAGACTCTTCGCGTGCCTTGGGAGACGGTTCGTAGGTTCCCTGTTCTGTCATGATGTCGATGCCGGATGTCACAGGCTTCCCCCACCAATGCCCTTGCGGCACTCTGCTTCGCTGACAGCTCAGTGTCTCGCTAGACCAGAATCTGAGATTTCACACTGAGAAAAGAGGCTTAAATCCGAAGGTCTAACGCTCGCGGAAACGTGAAGAGAAGATAATTACTCTTCTTAAAAGAAACACAAACGGCAAAAGAAAGTGTGATGCTGGTCGAGAATGCAAGTGCACGCACGCGGCTCGACTCACCAAAACAATTTTATTTTGCAGGGGACCTTCGAGGTCTCGGTCAAAGTCCTGCACCTTCGTCCGATGTGGATCATACCGTACCTTAGGTACGAAAGGACCTTTCCTTTCGTACCTTACCTCAAGACATTCGTGCTGAGTTTATACACTGGTCCTTGTATATTTCCGAGCCTACTATT
>JACBAH010006943.1:0-17825 GCA_014282315.1 Neospermospora avenae | reverse complement strand
AGTATATACTAAAGAGATATTCAAATTTAAATAGCTTTTATCTAATAACGTTTATATATTCTATAGCTTTAATAAATTAGACTAAAAATAAACTAGGTAGACTGCTTTAAGTGAGATCAGGTAGGAAATTGAAGAGATTTTAGGTCACGGGACATATAAATTACATAATATTTTAGACCTAAGAATTAACTCAGTTCTTCAAATAAAGAATCGAGAACCACCCGTACTAGAACATTTCTTTGTATTCGAAGAACTAAAACCAGTACTTATAGTTAGTTCTGCCGGTTCGCCAAGAACTGGACTATCCATTGAGAACGCTGGACCTTGGGTATCCATCATGAAATTGATTATCGTCCTGCAAAACCCATCTTGACGACCTCCGGCCTCTCCGGCAATGCGTGAGAGGACGACATCAGCCTGATCTCTCAACGCCGGTGTGGTTTCTAGAAGTCCGGGGTACAACGCGGTACTTTGGAGTGGACAGCAACGACGTCTTGATCTACAAGGCCAGCTCTCATTACCAGCCATTACAGTTCAGTCACCTGCTGCCATTTCACATCCAAACTCTGCTTGAAGTTTCACGGTTTACTCTCTATACCATCAATCTTAAATCCTAGCAGGCCATGGTACTATCATTTCCACCTGGCCTGTGATACCATGTCCCTTGGTTCTGTCGGATAATAACTACAAGCAAGTCACAACCCCAATTTCTCCAGGCAAGGGCAAAGATAACCGAAATTTGGGTCATGGTTTTCAAAGCCAATGATCGTCACACTTCCCGCTTATTCTTTGCATTATCTTACTTCTGGTCTATCATTTCTTCATCGCAACGGGACGGGCAGCAAGCGGGCACAACCTTCTTCAAGCCTACCCCTCAGAGATCTCTTCTACCCAGCTACCAATCCGACTTCTCCTGAAACAAACAATGGCAAAACCAAACCCCATCACAACCTCTCTACATTGTCATCATCACCTCATTACTCCTCCCTTCAACCTGAAGAAGTACTAGACTTATATTCCAGTCAGCCAATAAGATCACAGAAGTACTTTATTGGAAGTTTGATCTCTCGCCAAGCCAAGGGTGTAATCGTGCAGTAAAGTCCTACCAGACTACTCGGATCATGTTCAAGGTGAACGAACTATATGACCCCTCTCCAGGGGGTTATGTCATTATTTACTTTAAACGTGGCCCCAAGCCAGAGGGCTGTTAGAAGTCTACGGCACGAATACTGTAGCGATGAATTTTTTATAGCTCTGCATTTAAGATACTTTGCGGAGAAGAGTAGCTATTAGGATAGTGATATTTAGGATTTAGCGGTGGGATTAGGAGATACTTAGTGGCGGCACAGAAACTAGTGATATAAGAAGTGGATTCAGATAGATAGCTAATATGTGATTGTACGTATAAGACTATGAGTGAAGATATTTGAGAAGCCTTCCCAAGTAGGAAACGAGGCATCCTCAACTTCAAGAGGTATTCCGTGTTTCACTTTTCTATCGATCCCGGTGATGGTTGGCTAGTATCTGTACTTGTGCAAAAACACTTCTCGTTACTATATTTAAATTATCAGTAGAGAAAACGTCCAAATCCGAATAGACTTACCCGGTCGCACACCATCCTTCATTCTGTCCTTTCTTCTGACAGTTTTTAGGGCACCAGGAAGCAGATGGAGGGCAAGAATAGACGCATTGATCGCCAATTGTATGACTAAGGTTAATGTTAGTATCGATAGGAGTATTAAGCTAAGGGTTCTGTTTACTCGGAGAGACAACGCTTAGTAGTACAAAATTTCAAGTTACCCTCGTCACACTGTCCGTTCATGGTGCGGATAGCTTGTACAGCGCCGGAAAGAGCTGCTAAGCTAAGAAGCGTATTGAACAAATGCATAGCTATTATTTTCCTTACTGAAGTAATAGAGTTAAGGCGTAGATACTTAAGCGGGTATTAAGTAATATACCGGAGAAAGAGCTCGAGATAGAGTAAAGAATAAATAGGTATATTATAGAACAACCTCTAGGGGAAGCCCTCTATATATAAGTGAAGGTAGAGGCTAGTTCTAGCTTGTATATGACACATATAGACGGATATACTAGAATTCTAGCTGAAGATATATTAAGTACTCTAAATCAAGCTATATCTATTACTATACTAGTAAAGTCAAAAACTACCTAGTTAGATTCGCGATTCGATATACTCCTCTATACGAAGGTGCCGGGGGAAAACTACGGCTCACCGCCCACGGCAGAACATAGGATTTAGGTACTATGAGCAGAATGAAAGCGGTGAGACATAACTTAGCCCTGGCACCTCCGTATATCTCTCTTCCCAATTTGTACTTTCGTACTTGAAAAAACTACTGAGGATTTCCAAGGAAACTAATTTGATTAAGTTAAAAGCTACTTAGTTAAACTACTGTATCATTTACTACTATGGCCCCCCTGAACAAACGTTAAATCTTACGCCCTTTCTACAGCTGGATTTAAAATGTTGGAATCTATCCGTCGAGGTAAATTCCGGCGTTATAGTCCCGTGACTGTAAAGGGTGACAACAGAAGTGAGTAAAGCTATATCTCTGGTTTACTCTATTTATTTCTGCGTACCTTTGCTTCTACAAGCGAAAGGCGAATACTATATACTGCTACTTGGAAGCTTACGGTGTCCTTACGGTAGAGTAGTAATCTCTACCTGACTAGCCAACTAGGGTAACCCTCCAAATAGACCGTATACGGTACATGATACTTTTCATGCTTCCGACATTCAACGTTCATTCAGGGTGGGGGGATAGTAATCGTGCAGTAAACTCCTACCAGCCTCTCGGATCATATTCGAAGTGAACCACATGACCCTACAGTAGTACGTAAGGTACATCTCTGTTCTCATTCGGCGCCTAATTTCTGTTGGCTATACGCGCCGTGGTGGGTGTGATGGTTCGTGTGGATTGTGGATGTTGGTTCGTGTACCTGGCGTTTAATCATACTTCATTGTCTTCTACATTCTAGGCTGCGCATGGGGCTGAGCTCACTGAAAATGCCTCGGGAATTCCGTTTTGGGTTTGATTGGCTCGGGTTTATGCTTTGATGCCATGCGTCCGTCTGCATGTCCATGTCCATGTCCTTGTCGATTTACACCTCTTTGCTACAGAGTATTGTCTAGATCTACCATGTGCCAGCTATCGATGCCAAGAAAAAAGTGGCCGATTTTGGCGAAGCCGGTATCATCCTACCGGGCAAGAAGTACCGACTGGATTTCGTGACATGGAGATTTTCCTTCAGTTCAAGTCTTAGTAATGTCGCGAACTTTTATCATGACATTGCTACGATGATTCGGTAAAATCCTGGAGTGATGTTATGACTTTGATAATCTCGGGCGCAGTACCCCGATCAGCCACTCTTTCTTTCCTGATATTGATAGGCCTGCTCGTCTGGTGGCAGTCGATTGCTGGATGAGAAAGCCATGGTCTGTACCTACCTAGATCATTTCCCGAAAGCTCCTCTGTTCTCGTACAATAGACTACCGAGCTGTATTCATGCAAGCCAGTCACCATATCAAAGATATCCTCTCTCCTACTGGACAAACGGTCCATGTACCTCACACAGGTGGCAAGTAGAAGAAGCTATGAACGGACCACTCATTGTATCAAGTTACTCTAGGAGACCACATCCACATTGAACTTCGTTAGACATGGATATGTCATATATCACTTCAAGTGTTGACGCAGAGCAATGTCTCTCATAATTAGCCTCAGCATGAAAATTACAATGCACATTCATCACATCTACCTCATACATGCCATAACATATTTCTATACTTGAGCAGGAGGCAGGCTCGAGCACAATCCCGTCTCGTACTTTTGTCGTCTTTCCAATTGTTAGCCTACAGATCTATGTCACTACATGCTGTAAAACATGAGATCCTAGCGCCGTCTCAGGCCTACACCCGCTAATCTAGGCAAGTCGGTGTACTGTAAACTTTTCGTACTGAGCTCAGGATGAGGAGCTTGTAAAACCAACTTCCTGTATCTTCAAGCACACATACCACGCTGCCTCGAATCTTCCGCTCAACCAATATATCACTAGCCACAATCTCATCTCTCATAAGTTCAACTCACAATCCTATCGAAGACCCGATACTGGTAGAGTGACGAACATGGATTCATGAAAGCGCCGTGTTGAATTCGTTTACGCGTGACTGGGAGAAGAGGAAACTTGGTCTGGCTGACTCCTAGCTAAAAAAGAGGAAAAAGGGACAGAATAGCAAACGTTTCAGGGTTCCTGCTAACAAGATCCATGGTATACTTGCCATCCATCGAAGGACGAGAATTGGATCTTCTGGTCGATGGAACTGGAAGACCTACCTTTGGGGAAGGGGTAGAGTCGGAGATGCGCGAGAATTGTGTATTGCGTAGACACTTGTCATTACCAAATTCTTATTGATGTGCACAACATTTACTTGATAACACCAACCGACAGAGGAGAAGGCGGTTTGTGAAAGTGGAAATCATGGAGCGTGCTGGGAGTACCCGACATCAAACCATCTTGGAAAGCAGCATCTAGCACCAGCCTTAATTCTGCTTGTGTCAGTTCTCAAATCAATGACTGAAACTACCTCGTACAAAGACACAGGATACTACTTGCTCTACAGTGTAAATCCCGTACTTGCTAGATAAAAACATGACCACTCCCCTTGTCCAGTAATCGCTAATTATTTGTCTAAATACTTGACTGAGCTGAAGCATCCACATTCTGCGAGCAAGTTCTACAGCTCAAAATGCGGCAGTTGGGTACTTGGCTGTCCGATATGATGCGAAGGTGCATGATAACTAAAATGCGTTCAATGAGATGACGATTTGGAAGAAATCGCAGCTTTCTATTGCGAAGAAGAAAGATTATTGCCTTATGTGGGATAGGGCCGAGAGTAGGTGTTACCTAAGGTGCTGTAATATCACTTCAAAAACATCTCATCTTGCAGTTCTTTTTTAAACCACTCCAAGAACGAGGAATCGGGTTACTGATACGGAATAAGAGCTTTCATCCCACCCTACTATCTAGAGCCCGTTTGGCATAGTGGTACTGCGTCTCACTCGTATTGATTTGACGCCATGAGAAGATCCCAGGTTCGATTCCTGGAATGGGCACCAAACTTTTGCTTTTGGTGCTTGGTGTAAGCGACTCGGAACGAGTCGATATGATTCGGATATTGTGAGGATCCATGTACCTTTTTTGACGATCTGTTGTGGCTTAAACGAACTACACGTCGTAAATATCCCTGGTGGTGTTTCCTCCGCTTCAGCTTCCAGTATATATTTGATATACTGTATCACTACTGCGGAGTCTCCAATTTGTCTGAAGGTGGAAGAGAAAGACGCAGATGTCAAGACTTGATATCGTAGGCACATGTACCATATTCCGCGCAAATAAAAGTTGGTTTCAAGGCACAGTGTTATTCAGTGGGACTACGGGAAGATGTTATGCCCTTACACAGTCGGAAGAACTCCAAATGAAGTATGACCTCGAATTCCTATTCGCAAAGAGAGATACACATTATTGGTGTGCTTCTTTCAGTACATCAATGACTTGTAGATGGTCAATCGCAATTTGTATACTTGACTTGTCGTATTATAGCTCATTGATTGTAAGAGTTTCACAATGGCTTTATATTAGTTGGTATATAGTATACTAACTTATGGAGAACAGAAAGCGTCCGAGGTGTGTTGTGACATTCTTTTTGATTTATTTGCTCAGCAAGTATGTAGAGTTGTAAAGCTCGCATAGGAAAGAAGGCTGCAGCAGCTCGGCAAGGCCACACTTCTTGGCGCGACTTGGAGCTCAACATCACTGCAATCGAAGCCTAGAATCAGGACGCGCACAACCTACCACAGACACATATCATATTTGGAGGAGCTACGGGAACTCGCAGGTCTCAATGTAGTACACACATGATCGAGGCTCACAAGAGTTAGCAATAACACGAACCAATGTCTTCTTCTCTGAACGGCGCCGGCGGGGGAAGCGCAAGGTCCATTTTCCCCAAAGGACCCAGCTTCACTCTCGAGAACTTCTCAAATAAGGATTTCATTGTCAGGGACTTCATAGAGGATTTGGCCGAGAGTGCAGTTCCTGTAAATCGACGGTCTGGTCCTGCGCAACAAGCATTCGACTCGAAACCATTGATCAGGACATTTGAGAGTAAGTGCCCATTCAAGATAAATCTAAGGCACATACTAAATCTGGCAGATGCTTTGTCACAGCTTGCAAGTCTTTCAGATGAGCTAGGAGAAAAGGAGACAGACCTCCTCACCTCTGTAAGGCGCGCCGAGGTACAGCACGACCAAACGCTGGAGACATTAGGCAGGAAATTGGACCAGTCTATAGACTCCTTCGAAACCCTCGATTCCTCTTTAAATGGATCCAACGGTACCAACGGTAATGACAGAAACGGGCGACAGGATGGAGGTGGTAATGTGGCCGTACAAATCGGAGAACGCCTCGAAGACCTGGACAAGCAGAGGAGGAAGGCGCTGGACGCAACTTTCCTGATACAATGCTGGCTCGAAGTTAGCGAGAACGGGCAACTCACGTCACTAGAGGAGATGATACGGCGTCAAGGTAGCGGAGAGAACAAGGTGCGATCCGCGATTATTGCTAGGCAGCTCATGAGAATGAGCCAGAGGCTCGATCCGACATCATGGTCCCAGACGAATGGAGCAAAGAAGACGAATGGAGTTTCGAACGGCTTTGTGGGATCTAGAGGTCATAATACCAGAGAGATTATTGAGAAATTCTCCGAGACTTTGGAGAAGGGTTTGCTGAAGCAATTTGACGACAGCTATCGGAGGCAGAATTTCGACGATATGTTGGAATGTGCTAAGGTTCTGCATGATTTTAATGGTGGATCGAGCGTGGTTGCGCTTTTTGTCAACCAACATCAGTTTTTTATTGATAGGAGTCAGTTGATCACAGACGAAGTTACAACTGAAAATGAGACATGGGAGAAGCTTGCGGATCCTGATTCAGACCCTCCAGGGGTAGAACCAAGTCTTCAGTCATTGATAGATGAGATCAGGATTGTTATGCAAGATGAATCGTTTATCATCAAGCGAGCATTTCCTTACTACGAGGTCGTTTTGGTCAAGTTTATCCAGAGGATATTCCAGCAATCTATCCAGCAGCGGCTTGAAATGGTCCTGGAAAAGGCAGATACGATATCTTCACTAGCATTTCTACGGTCATTACATGCATCGAGAAGCTACATCAATAACCTGATTGAGGATTTCAAAGCACATGGACTGACAGAGCATCCTGATGTCTGCTCGGCACAAACAGCACTTAGCTTGGATCAGCAACTAGATGAACTTTTCGTCCCATATCTCGTGGGTAACTCCTACATTGATAGAGAACGGAAAAGCTTGGAGGAATTGTACTCTTCACTTCTGTTCAAATATACCATTTACCACTCCCGAAGGAAGAAGGTTCCCACGGGATTCATGGCTTCACTAGCACAACAAGGAACTCAGCTACTCTCCTCCGCCAAAGATACCTACATTAACCGTCTCGACTCCTCAGAGTTGACCCCAACACAGAAGGCAATGATGTTGCGGGTTGCTGGTCTTCGCGACACTGACAAGAACAAGAACGAAATCGAGGTGACAGACGAGGATGGAGTCCTGAGCATCCCTAATGCTAAGAGGATGCTAAAGTGGTTAGCCGAGGGTGTCCGTAGAGCTCTAGAGCTGGGCAGTGGCAGTGACACTCCCAAGGATGTGTCGGCACTACTGAACCTTCTCTTGACAAGTATGGGTCAGGTCTATATCGAGACAGCTCTTGATGCTGCTGCCGACCAAGCCACAGCACAGGAATCAACGAAAACCGAGCCAGATCTGACCTATCTTCCTTCGTTGCAACCAGCAATAACAATCACGAATATCATGTCACGATTCATCAATACCGTCCTGATTCGACTCGCGGAATCAAATACTACAGTACGGCGAAATATGGAAAACCAAACCAAGACAGGAGTAGAAGGAATCGAATCCAAAACCAACAACATCATCCGAAGCACTATCACAGTGGTCCTGAACTGGGTCACCAAATTACTTGCAAATCAAAAGAAATTGGACTTCCGACCCAAGGACAGCGATCTTGACGGCGGGCGTTATTTGGAGATGTTACAATCGGCAACCTGCCAGTCGATATGCATTTTCCTCAGCAAAGTCGCCACTCTTGCCGCTCAAGCCATCGACGGCGTCAATCTCGAAGTATTCAGCTGCGAACTCGCTCTAAGCGTACGAGATTTACTCTTCGAACATTTTAAGAAATTCCAAGTCAACGCAACAGGAGCTCTGATGGTCACGAAAGATATCTCAAAATACGTGTCGACTTTGAAAGATTGGCCTCTGACTAAGGATGCCGAAGGGAGTGTTGAAGTGTTGAGCGAGATTGGGAATTTGTTTATCATTGGACCGGAGGCTCTACGTGAAAGGTCGAGGAATTTCGCGCCGGGAGGTGCTTCGAAGAAGCTGCAGAAGGCGGATTTCAGAGCTTTCATCTTGAAGCGGGACGATTCGGGGACGGTCGGGGTTCAGAGCGTGCTTGCTGGTCTGTGATACCTTTGTTTGGAGTCACATGTAGGCGTTCGGGAGCTAGAAGCATGTAATTTGAGAAGAGATCCAAAACCATGATTTCGTCGATGAATAGTTGAAGAAGCAGTTTCCGCTTATTGAGCCAACTCTTGTAATTTATCTAAGCCATTGAAGCTTCATGAACATTAAATTCTAAAATCCTGTTATACAGACGTCGTACATATCCTTCTCCAGAGTTGTGATTCTTCTAGGGCCCATACCATCATCGTATCCTCATCACGATCCCATGCGCCTCAAAAATGCAATATCCTTATTCCCAGTAATATACAGCTAATCCATTCTCGAAGATCTCAATATATGCTTAGCCCTCCTTAAGGAAGATTGAATCCAAAGCCCGCCATACAGCTCTTGTATTTCTCAATCGTCGTCGCGCAGTCTTTCTGGGGATCTTTCGCATTACTAAATAGCATACATTCGTCGCGAGACGCCTTCTCGTCTTTGCATACACAGCACGGCTAATTCCAAACATTAGCTAGCTGTAGCGCACCCCAATTGATACTTGTTAGACGTACCTTGGGCTTTGCGGCGTCGGAAGAGCTCTTGAGATCTGCTCCTAGATTTCCGCTGGTGGCGGTTGAAGCTATAAGTGAATTATTAGCGGATGTTTTTAAGGCAGATTGCAGGGCGACCGTACGCATGGAGATTGCGTTAGACGCCATTTTGTGTGAGTAATCCGCGACTTGGAGACTTTGATAGTAGTACATTCAGAGATGTTTGGTGTAGAAAGTTGTGTCGTATGGTGTTGAATTTGTAAGATATCTAACGGACGCTCGACGGATCCAAGTCATCATAGTCCACAGGCACCAGGCGGCCGCATCGGTCTTTGATTTAAAAGCCCCGAACCGAGTATCAAGCGGCGGCTGGCTCGTGGTCGTGCATTTTAGCTCTATTGATTTAAACCCCACCAGCCCACACCCCACCGAACAACAACAACTTCTCTTCTGGCGGTTGCTGAGACTCGCGAAACAACAAATCACTTTAAGATACGATTTCATTCCTACTTGTGCAAGCATGGCAACGAATACAAAGCTTTTCTCGCTCGAGGGGAAGGGCTTAAAGCTTGATTCTGCGGCGGATGTCGAGGCGCACATCAAGGCTTTGAGGGAGAATGATATCGAGGAGATACGACTCCAGGGCAACACTTTGGGTGTAGAGGCTTGCAAAGTCCTAGGGGAAGTGCTGCAGAAAAAGAGGAATCTACAGGTAATTTCCCCCATGTCAAAGTCAGGTTCAAACACATGTACTGACATGTCCTAGATTGCCAACCTAGCAGATATATTTACCGGACGCCTACTCAACGAGATCCCGCAAGCCCTCTCCTCCCTCCTCGAGGCACTCCTCACACTCCCAAAACTCCACACCATCAACCTCAACGACAACGCCTTCGGTCTGAACACCCAAGCCCCGCTCGTGGCTTTCCTCTCATCGCATGTCCCCCTCCAACATCTCATTCTCAATAACAACGGACTCGGTCCGCATGCCGGCATCTTGATCGCAGATGCCCTCACCGCACTCCACGCAAAGAAAGAAGAAGCCCGGAAAGCAGGGAAGGAAGTCCCCTTCCTCGAGACCGTGATCTGCGGCCGCAACCGTCTGGAAAATGGCAGTATGACCGCGTGGGCGAAAGCTTACAGCTTACATACCGGCGTTAAGGAAGTCAAGATGGTACAGAATGGTATTCGTCAAGAAGGAATCTCGCATCTTATCACAGACGGTTTGAAACACGCGAAGGGGATCCAGGTCCTCGATCTGCAAGACAACACGTTCACGATTCTTGGTGCTAGGGCATTAGCTACTGTCGCTCCGGGATGGACAGAAGTACAGGAACTTGGAATTGGAGACTCGTTGCTCGGCGCTCGGGGAGGAGTACTATTTGCGAATGCTCTTGCTAAGGGTCAGAACAAGAAACTCGAATTACTGAGATTGCAATACAACGACATCACGGCCAAAGGTCTCGAAGCCTTCGCGGCAGCTGCTAAAGACGCCCTACCGGCTTTGAAGAAGATCGAGTTGAACGGCAACAAATTTTCAGAAGAAGATCTTTCGCTCATGAAGCTTCGCGAATTGCTAGATGAGCGGAAAGAAAAGCTTGCTGGTGATGTCGTGGTCGAAGATGATTGGGGTCTGGATAGTTTGTCTGACTTAGATGATGATGACGAGGACGATGAGGAGGAAGAGGAAGAGGCTGAGGAAGATGAGGCGAGGGGCTTCAACGAGAAGCTTGCAGAGGAGGCGGAAGAGGCTCAAGAGGAGCCTGTTGCGCAGAAGCAGGACAAAGATGTTGATGCTTTGGCTTCTGAGTTGAAGAAGACTGAGATCTGAGGAGTTGCAGTGTGTTCGTGAGAAATAGATATACCCGTGTGCAGTGTTTAGAGGAAGATAGATTGGAGCAATGCACATACCTACATCCATACATGAAGCTCGATTTCTTCCAAGCGTGACGGCCATGCAAAGATAAGCCTGTATATTGAGCCTTTCCACAGAACACACCTAGTTACTCGTTGGCAGCTTGTAATGCATTGACGAACTCTTGTGATACGTGCATTATTCTGCAAAACTTCTTCTACATCTTCACACTGCCACTTTACAATTAATAGTCACGGCAGCGGTCATGTCATCCTCTTGAGGCTGACAGCTATCGGCCCGGCGAAGCAAACTTGCCCCTAGAATCCAAATCTTACTAAAGCCTTGAAATATGCATGACTTCAAAGCATTACCTCAGTATCGTCTCGTACTATCCTTGAGACTTTAACTTCTGGACGCAAAATATTTCGCGAAGTAGTACAGCAAAGTCACATTATTGCCTACCTATATGTCCCTTTATCAAGGCGAGATTCTCGCTTTACAGCAGACAGATCTTCTCGGCCTTGGGAAAAGATTCCCGCTCAAGGAACCGAAGTTTACAAATGCCAACACAGAGCAGGCGCGCGGTGTCAGTGTTGTACACAAATTAGGAATTTTCATTTGGTCTACCTATGGCATCTCTTGACCACAAGCCACTAATACGATCCTAACTTTCCGAGTTTTGACCCACAGAAACCATCGCCCTGGAACAAATGAAAAAGTTGTGTAAACCACATCTGAAGGAGATAGTCTCCGGTTCCGTCATTACACTGTTTTGTGTGCTGATTCCTTTACTGGACCAACATCTACGTTACTATTCGTCACATTGCAGTTCCCTACACCTGCATTCTCCCTCTTGAGGTGCTAAACTCTGAAGTCGTAGCGCCACTGTTTAGTCTGTTACTCTCCAAGACTCAAACCACTTCATGTAGCTGTACTCTTTGTTTGGTCCGACCATTCCCCAGCTGATAGGCATGAAGAAGATATAAAGGCCAATAGTAAGGGCATAAAGCACACCGTAAACGGCATACTGGATGCTTCTCTTCTGAGCTCTTGTAAACCAGTCAACAACGAATCCAAAAACAAGGAGCGCGAAGTACAGAGCAGGGTAATAATGATGGACGTAGGTGACACGGCCCATAGAGACGAATGGGATGTAGTGTAGGAACCAGCCAAGAACAGGGTAGAGACCAGCGTAGTGAATTTGATCAATGTCCCACTGTTTCAGCTCGGTGTAACCGCGTTGCCATCTGACGAGGTACCAGACGACCATAAGGGCAATGGCGCCTAGTGAAGCGGTTGAACCCCAGTAGACGAGAGGGTTGCCGAGGAGGAAATACTTGACGATTGAGTCGTCCCAGCCACACATACGGAGACCGACGTTGAGGATAGGCCATTGCCAGAATGCGGAAGCGAGATCATCTTGCTTGTCTGGATCTGGGACCAGAGCGTTGTTCGATGTCATCATGGCAACGTTCAAGTGGATGAAGTCCTGGAAGAAAGGTGATTTATATGCTCCAGCATCGGCAGCAGGGACTATAATGTGTTAGCAATAATCGAAATCTTAGCGGCTTCAAACTTACGCTTGTCATTCCAGTGTGCCTCGACGTTCCAGTGGGTGTAAACATCCTTGGGGTTATTGACCTTGTCACAAGTGACCTCAATCTGCTTGAAACCCCACTGTGGCAAGTTGACGTTACCAGCACGCAAGTAGCAGCCAAGAGCTGTGTGCTTCAGTCTGAAGGAGGTAGTCAAAGTTCTGATCTTGGATCTGTCACCAGGACCAACATCGCGAACAACTTCCATAGTCCAGTGATCCTTTTCATCACCAACAGTGGTATTACCGTAACACGAAACTTCTCGATCGGCCTTGGTGACTGGAGCAGCAACCTCATGAGAGTGAAGATTACGTCCGGTTTGAGAATGAATCAGGCGCAGGACATCGCCATCAGCGACAAACTTTGGGTCGGCTTCCCCATCATAGTCAGGTTGGGCACGGTTGGGATAGAACCACCACTCGTTATTGGCATCTTTGTGATGGTAGCAAGTAATTTGTTGTTGACCTGATCCCTCTGGATAGGTCTGTACGTGAGAATGTAGAAGACCGCCACCGTATCCCATGTTCTTAATCGTAGCTCTGGAGCCATATGCGATTTCGAGAGGGCTATCCTTTCCGACTTCGGTACCTCTGAGATTGGCCTGGAATAGGGAGCTCATCTGTGCGTCACCAGGACCACTGTTCTCAAGAATAGCGAAGTGAATAACGAATGAGAGCATGTAGACTGCGATCGGGATGACGATTAAACCAATAACTCGAGCAGCAACATGGGCGCCAAGATCAATTTTAGGAATCTTGGTCTGACCGAACTTGTTCCAGAGATCCTCGATTGTGTAGAGTCCGACCATCGCAGTGACGAAGAATCCAACCCATTTGACACTGTCCACCAGTCCAAGACTGATTCCGGTAAGAATGAGCCAGGTGAACCACTCAACGCTAAAGCTCTGGTTTTGGAGCCTATGGAACTTCGCCCAGCACAAGACCGTGGTAAAGGTGAAGCATAGAAGCATAGAATCCAGGAGGATGAATCTGCTGATAGTGGTGTAGGAGTTCTCGCAAAGGACCATGAGAGTAACGAACCAAACGGCAGGGCGCTTGAAGTTCATCTCGCGGGCAGTGTAGTAAGCCAATGGTACGCAGACAGCTCCAAAGAAGGCGTTGAAAGCTCGCATGAAGGTGTAGTTGAGCTCATCAGGGTATTTCTCTCCGGACTTGAATTCGAAGGTGCCATTGTAGCCGGCCAGGTATCCGGACAATCCAACCAGCATTTTCCCAAGAGGAGGGTGTACATCGAAGTAGAACTCTCGTTTGATGTAGTGGGAACCGAATTTACCAAAACTATAATAGATCATCAGTCAGGGTGATTCGTAGGGCTGAGAAGGGATCTTCATACTGGGCTTCGTCCCACGTCACAATCGGCGACAGGCCGATCTTGTACAATCGGGTGAAGAATGCAAAGAATGTGAAGATTACTGGCGCAATGATGAACTCCCACTCGTCCAAAAATTGTAGCCATGATTGCTCAGGCTGAATGGAATCACAATGTCAGCACCGATCTTGGAAAGGCATTTCCTGCGATGATCTGGAACCATCGCATAACAAAAGTACTAACCTGTTTCTTCTGTATCTTCTTATCATCGATCTCGATCTTTTCCACGAGTTCTCCGTTGGTAAAATTCGAGGGCACATTGCGCCGACGGGTGGCTTGGGTATCAGCATCTAAGCCTGACGCAAGAACGCCCTTGTCAGAAGCCATCTTGGGTGGTTGTATAGTCGCAAATGGCGCAAAGACCTGGCAGCTTTGACTTCTTGTTCGTGGGCTCGAGACGGGTAGTCGAGATGCGGAGAAATAGTAGTTGCTCGAGCGAAGACGCGGTTTCGAAGCTTCGCAAATGAAGGTCAAGAAAGTATTAAAAGAAGTATGAAGCACTAATTGGCAAAGCCTAACATGTCTGCACAGAAAATCTGCAGATAGAAAGGACAGCAGGGAATTCGTTGAAAGAATCCCGTTGCTGGCTAAAGTTGTGGAAGAAGAGACGACGGGATGTGATGGTTGGGATGGGATGGGAATCTATCTGGACGGGCCGTGTCGTGTTCAAGGGGGTTCGAACGCCAATTGAATCTATTTCGGACGATGCAAGGATCCTTGCGGCTGAGCTAGCCGAGAGAACACGTTACGACAGGAGGTGAAAAGGGGTTGATTGTTTGACTGTTTATGAGTAAATATCTATTTGTTTTTCCAGATTCTATCGACTGATATCTGCTTGTGTTTGAAAGTGAAAGATTCGATTGGTTGTGTCTCAGCAATAAGCAGCCATGTATATCTGTCCTCCTGTCAAACCTGACCTTCACATTTGATTGGACATTTCTTTCTTTCCCGAAATACAGCTGTCTGCCAGCATCATACTATGTTGAAAAGGTCAGTAAAATTAACACTGTTTTATCAGATGAGTTATAAGTCTGTCATAATCCGAACAATACAACATTTCAGAGTGGCAGATGAGCCAGCTTCCATAAAGTATCTTTGGATGTCTTTGAACTGACATACATACTGAAATTGATCGGCTTTCGCTATCTGTTCTCTATCAGTACCGTTAGATATATCTCAGGATATGCGGACTGTAGGGTATCGAAGTCAGTGTTATACGGCCTTGATGTAGCAACAGCAAGATGTTGAGGGAAGCAGGCTGGCAAGGGCACCAAGCTCCTCGAGGCTGGGCAAGTTTGTCTCCAACGACGCAGTTCCAAAACTTCGGTGTATTTCACCTAGTAATGTCGTCAATTGTCTACACGACTTCTAATTCTTGCTTTAAGCAATATTCTTCGTTCTTCTCGCGACTTTGTATCGACTCGTCCTTTTTTTTTCAATGCCTGTCTACCTCCGTGGCCTAGGCAAACGTTTCTCTGCGTTGGTAAAGGATTAATTCCGCCTCGCCCACGCGGGAATGTACTTATTTGCTCTTGAGGTGGCAGCACAAAAAATCCTTCTATACATTTTCAATGTAATTGCGTTCTCCCACTTCTACTATTGTTTATTTCTCTTGCGTTCTCTTTCGATGAGTGCGATCGTGCCATTCTAAAGCTCAACCAAGCAAGCTTCACTATCTATTCATTCCTATTCTTTGTTCTCACTGAATACTTGAAGAGACCGAACCCTGGGTAAGGTAGTGATCAAGTTTTAAAGCGTAGCCGGGCTAGATTCGATGTCATCTGAGCCTAGTCCACTTCCATGTTTAGCTGCTCCAAAAGTTTGGCACCGGGCAGGTTAACAACCTGTAGCCGGACTTCTTGACACTCTAATAGGAAAATTTATTAGCCCACACAACTAAATCCTCAATATAAAAGACTGATTCTTCTTCATCTCACTTCTCATTCTTCACTCCTTTCATCCTTCTTTTACCCTCATATTCCTCTTCTCGCAACCTAACTTTCAAACTCCACCTCTTGTATCTACTTGTACCACACCATCTTCCACTATTACTCTTCCCCAACTCACTTTTTCCACTCTAACTTCTCGTACCATGTCTTCTGAATCAGGATGTTCGTTTCCACCCGCTGAATCGCGCCCATTTCCCTTCTTCCTCTGCACCTCCAACTTATCCTGCATCCTGGTCACTATTGGTCGTCGGCGTCGCTGCCATGTTCACATCCTTCGACATCTTCTACATTTTCTTCATCATACCCGTCCACATTATCACCCTTATCGAGGATTATCTTCAACGACACGACGGAAAACGCGAGGCAACAATACTATAACGAAGCAATTATATCATCATGACAGGAAAGATATCATTTCCATGCTACTGACTACTTAGGTATACACGGACTAGGTATGTTCATCCTCCCAGCCATCCAAACCCAATGGCCTATCCTCATCACACAATACCATCACACGGCACCAGCAGCAGCAAACCTTCTTCTTCGTGGCTGTGCACAAGGCAGAGATCACAATGAAAAAAGTGGTCTTCCGAAGAAGAGGAAAATCAAAAATTGTGCCAGACCATCCCCCGAAGAGGATGAGATACCCCGATGTGCAATGGAAGTATCCGACAGAGGAATTGTTGAGCTCCTCTGCCGCCGGCTTGCTTAAATGGTGATGAAGAGAAAAGGAAAAGAAGTGAGCAGGGAGAGGGGAGAGGGGAAGACCGGTTCTTATACCTGGAGGCGGCGCTACTGATTTTAGTCTGTTTGCACCGTTTGCTTGGATGTGTTTGCACTGTTCGAGCGCGCCTGGTTCGCTGGTTGTAGAAGGCATGCTCTGCTCTGCTCTGCTCTGCTTTCCTTCCGTTTTTGGGTGGTTGAGTCGGTTTTAGCGGGAAAACGTGACGAGACGAGACCACCTGAGGCATCCTGAAGGGACAGGTCAGTTCGGGTCGAGACTGAGGGCGGACCTGGACATGAGGCGAGGAGGAGGACGACGGCTATTGACGGCAAGAGAGGAAAGGTCCGCAAGGAACATGGAGAGAAAATGGACCAGAAGGAAAAGTCGACAAAAGCAGGTGAGCAGGAAGCAATGGATGAGGTGGAATGAGATGCGATGGACACGAGAGAGGTTGATGGGAGGAGAGGCAGGAGATAGAACAGAAGAGCATCTGCACATGCCCGGGCAGCAACGCTCCACTTGGCTTGGGAGATCGATGGCCTGCCTGGGAGATGCGATGCGATGCGACGAGATCTTATCTTATCACATCTAGCAGCTCGAGAGGGATCGAACGAGGCGAGGAGGCATTTGAGTTGGAAGCGCCCGATTCGAGAGTCGGTATGGAGGACGGAGGACGAGAGACACAGAAGGACTCCATCAGACTGAATCAAACAATCGATTCGAAGCCTCATCTACATTCGTGCCTGTCTGTCATTTGACATCCTGATTACATCCAGATTGAACTTGCATTTCAATGTCCTCTGGCTAGGAAGTGACATGCTTACCTTACCTACCTAGAGAGGTGGGTGCAGTAGAACTAGGTACTCCCACCTCATCTAATGCAACTTAGAAGCCCATTCTACTCTCCACCAACGCGTCACCTGGATTATCGCGAGACAACCAGGTAAGAGATGGACAACTACAACTTTCAACGGGTACTGACAAGTCTCATCGACACAATACTTACTCTCTCCCACAGTTCAACCAGTCCTAAACCCACTGAATCCCCATCCACCACTCTCCGTCTTCACAACACCAACCCTCAAGCCAGCTCCATTACTAGCAGCACCACCCATCCCCTCCCTCTCCTCAAATAGATCTTCCACCTCGACCACCGCTCTCCCCCCTCTCTCCCCTTCAAACA
>JACBAH010006942.1:0-17808 GCA_014282315.1 Neospermospora avenae | reverse complement strand
TTGGTGGGAAAAGACTGCCTCGGCTATCTGAGCTGTGACAGTTTTGCTTGCCTGTGACATTCGCTTTCCCCGACAGTAAGCGAGCCCCGAGCGAAACTGGAGGTGGGCCGGCTAGTAGCCTACGTGCCAGGTAAATTTACGAGAGCGCCTGAGCGCGTCTGACAGGTGCTCTGACCATCGCAATGTTGAATTATTAGTCAGCAGCATCGAGACCGAGACTTGGATTTCTCAGCCTTCCGAGATAGTGTAGATAAGGTTGAACGTCTTCAGCCTTCAGCCTTCTATCCAGGGGATCCACACTTCAAGATCTACAGTTCCTACATCACGTCCCCCCCCCAGCTCGTGAAACAACACAGCAATAAACGCAATGGATTCCACAGATTCAACTCCCGCAGCTCCAGTAGCGCTTTTCAAGAAACGCGCTGGCAAATCCAATTTTCGGAAGAGAGCCGCCACTCCACCTCCTGCCTCGGACAGCGATTCAGGCGACTATTCCTCCTCAGAAGACGAGTCAGGACACAAGATAAAACGGAGGAAGAAGAACACAGGCGCAGTCACTGTCTCGTCCAAAAACAAGGCCGCTTTGAAAGCAGACCATACTACGACAAAATACACCGCGGACCGCAGCACCACGATCAAGAGTTCCAACGATGCGACCAAGCAGACGAATTGGTACGACGAGAATGCCACCGATGCTTTATCCAGTAAGAATCTGCTAGGATCCACGCGGATAGCGGCAGAGGGCACATACAAAGGTCTAGCCAACGCAACAACCTTCATTCAGAAGAACCCAGATGCACCAAACCGATCCATCGGACCTGTAAAGGCGCCTACGAACATCCGAACCATCACAGTGACCGACTTCGCACCCGACGTATGTAAAGATTACAAGCAAACTGGATTCTGCGGTTTCGGAGACAACTGCAAATATTTACATGCGAGAGAAGATTATAAAGCCGGCTGGCAGCTCGATAAAGAATGGGAGAATGTTACGAAGGGCAAGAAAGTAATTGGGGGAACGAAGGTTGCGAGTGCGAATCGAAATCAGGAGGAAGATGATTCCGGAGATGAGGATGCGATGTTGGAGGGTATACCTTTCGCGTGTGTAATTTGTAAGGAGAAGTACAAGGATCCGATCATCACGAGGTGTGGACATTATTTCTGCGAGAGCTGTGCGTTGAAGAGGTATAGGAAGGATCCGGCTTGTGCTATTTGTGGTGCGGGTACGGGAGGAGTGTTTAATGTGGCGAAGAATCTGAAGAAGTTATTGGATAAGAAGAGGGAGAGGGCTGCGAGGAGGAGAGAGAAGGCTATTGAAGCTGGCGAGGAAGTCAGTGATGAAGAGGAAGAGGAATGAGTAGAGAATCAAACATCAAAACACCATTCTCATATCGCGTCACATACCGAGCTCTTGGTCGTCATATGGAGAGTCTAGGGACAATACACTGTCGCCAACGGGTCTGTATGACCTCAGCCAGCTCATAATGTCTAGGAGACAAATGAAGTAGTATGAACAGCGTTGAGCCCACGTTCGGCAAGTCCCCAGCGATAGGAGCAAAGGAAGTTGCAAAGGGAAAACGGTAAGCTGTATACATCACCAGAACTTCTACCGCTGACATAGCATGGTCTGCCAAGGTGTTTTACATTGAAGGCATCGTTTCGAAGAGGCTCCAGAACGGACTCCCAGAATCAACATCGTTGTGAGGCTGTGTAATTCTTGGTAATGCTGTTATCCTAAGCTTCAGTAACTGAGAGCTAGAAAATAACTTGCCTCAAGATTGAGCTTGCTACTAGCGACTAGTTTGGCTGTCTTCAGACTTTGCCTCGCTTTGGAAACCTAACAACAACAACAACAACAACAAAATTCACAATGACAGGCGGTAGATCCAACCGGTCCTTAAGCGATGTATCGGGAGATCTCAAGTTCCAAGTGAAATTTCTGACATGGGGAAATGCAAGTTCTAATTCATTTCCCATCTCCCGTTCTGCTACAACATCCAATCCAAAGGATAGCAGTCACGAGCAACACTTCTCCTTGATCTCCTTTCGCAATTTAGTTACTAGGAACCGTCAACACGGGGGCCGTTCTCGTCACCCCACCGCCCGAAGGCGTCGCAGGACAAGGCAAATACTTCGTCTATACCCGAAAAGTTAGCCAGCCACCTTTCTTGCCCATACGGAGAAAGAAATAAGGAAAACAGCCAAACTCACAGCATAATCAGTCCAGCAACCCCCATCACAAGTCCTCCTACATTGCGTCACAGTCCTCACAACCTCACACCCACAACTGACCGTAACCTCCCCCTCCTTCCTACATCTGCTATACGTGATCTCGCAATCCGGCGTCCAGCATTCCGGACCTTCAGTCGCTGTTATCGTATGACAGGTCGATGCTTGGATTACTGTATCCGTGAATGGCTTGGTCGTAATAGTAGGCAATGGCTTAGACGTCTTTGTCGGGAAGGGGACGATCACCGGTCCGGAGATCGTGGACGATGTGGAATAGGATGCGCTTTTTGAGGTCTCTATTGAGGTGGATCCTGTAGGTTTGGATGTTGTTTTGGCGCAGGTTGTCGTCGGTTGGCGCACGGTAAACTGCGTCAGACAAGCACCGTCACATCCCTTTGGACATGGGGTGTACACATTCACGGTCGGGACTGAAGTTGGACAACCGCATGGGTTGTCTATTGAGGAGAGGACTATGCAGTCGGCTACTGGACAGGGAGACGGTGTGTGTTGGGGACAGGAGGCCGAGTCTGTAGTTTTGGTAATCGTTGGACAGAGTGCGGATGGAGAGAGAGAGGATGTTGGGTGTGGATGTGGGTGTGGGTGTGGAGGATTTGGGTAGGAGATGTAGCCTGAATAGTAGGGGGCGTTGAGGCAGGAGATGAAGGGGACAATGCTGTGGTATTATTAGCTTTGGAGGTTTATGATTTCGGGGAGGCTCTGAGGAACGGTGCACCTGAGTAGTAATGCTGTTGTAAATTGCGAGAAAGGGGCCATGATGAACGATTGTAATGTTGCAATTCGAAGTCACAATTGAACAACTTCCTAAAGTACCTATCCTCAATCAGAAAGATCTCGAATTCTTAGCCCAGCAGCCTCGAAGCATCTTATAAGATCACCAACTACTTATCAGCCTTACAAGAAAACGAGCCATGCCTCCAAGCCGGCATCAGCTATAAAAAGCTCATGCAATACCGGATGATCATAATCCTCAAATCCACGAATCGGTCCGTCGCAGTATACAGCTTCAATCACATTGGTCAAATCATCATAGGCTGGTCAGGTTATCTGTCATTTCATATAATGAAGTCATCCTTCCCGACTCCCCATACGAGACGTTGTGTATCCCCAGTCCAAGCCAAGCCAGAGAATGAGGGGTCGACTTTCGCGACTGGTACAGTACGAGTTTTGTGTAACGGCGATGATCATCGTACAGTACTGGCTTTGAATCCGATCAAGCAGGTGGGCTCCTATTAGTTCCAGTTAGAGGAGCGGGAACGATGGAACGTTCTGCCGATGCTTCTTTAACCTGGCTATGTGCCTGGGCAGGGGATGAGGTGATGTGCATATGTCCGCATCCTTCGGCTGAGATGGGACGAAACGAATGCTAGGGAAAACCCCATTGGAGTGGACTCAAAATAGATGTCTGTAAGTGTCTTGCTTCCGTGACTCTCATTTGGAGAAGAACGGAAACACTTTTCCTTGCTTTCTTGCTTTGCTCCGTTGCACAGTACTCAGATACGCGCTTCCTAATACGCTCTGTATTGTTCGTATGATCATTGTGCGGTGGAGGATTGATAAAGTGGCTGAAAGGTCGCACATAGTTCTCCGCCAATGCTTAATTGTCTTGAGGTTTGAAAGTTGACGCTCAGTACTCGAGGCTGGAGAAATTTATTTCCGACGAAACAAGGACGTGTACCTAATCGAAGTCATCCTACATTAATACAACTTTACTAGATGCGTTCAAGTTTTACTTCGCGAAATATCTTACAGCTAGAAGTCAAAGCCATGGAAATATCTTAGGATGCTACTACTTTAGTTTCCTAAAGTAATGCGAACATAATCACTTTAATAAGTGTCAATTCGAGGCGACGAGGGGGCTCCGCCGAAGACGAATTTCCCAGGCGTCGAGTAGCAGATCAAACAAGAAGAAAGATTCATACTCAAGTCAGCGAAGATGTACGACTATTTTACTAGAAGAGAATCATCGCGTGCTAAATTCTCAGCAGAATGGCCAGATTCACCCATCCTTAGAAAATGACATGATAATTACACAGAGGTCAACGACCGACTGCAGTGCTTACAGTTTGCTTTTGGTTGGGTCCAAATCAGGTCCAGTTCCTTGAAAATGCGACGCAGGATCTTTCTGAACAGAGCCACTCTCACAGCACGAGTCTGACAGCGGAGCCAGAACCGAAGTTGAGTTCTTGGATGCTGGGACATCGATGGCAGGATTCGCGGAGAAAAAATCTGCTGGTCGGATATGAAGTTGATGAATCTCGACGGGCCTGATATGAATTAGTAGGAGTAAAGGTGGAACTTGTGGGAACACTTACATGACTGGCCAATCCTCCACTCTCGGGTTGTGCTACATAATGGTTAGCTTTAAGTCTTGCAACATTGAATGGAAGCATACAGTCAGTCCGAAAACGTTCCAAACAACCACATCATCATTCTCGGTGTTCTCATGTCTTGCAACTGCATCAGAAACACCATCGACCTCCTTCTGGCTCTGATTCGTGAACTCTCCACCAGCCCATAACTCACCATCCTTGTATTTAGTAATCCAAACGTGATGAGTAGCAAATTGAGCTCGCTTGGCCATGATACTGTCTGGATGAGCGAGCAGGAGTTGTGTCGCAGATGGAATGAACTTGTACGCTACGGGCTTCCCAGATATTTGGTTCAGCTTTGAAGGATTCGTCATTTTTACCGTCAAGTTTGTAAATGGCGAAGCATCAAGGTATTGTGAAGTCTTAATGGGTGTTTGCCTGACCTGGAGTATCTGTTAGTACGTCTTCAGTAAGAGCCATCAGATTTTTCTGAGATTACCTCGTATCCACTACCGTACGGATTGATTTCCTTCGACATTGGCATTGGGAGACTCTCCTCTGTCACAACGGTATTGTTGAGTCCATCGACTGCAGGATCGATACGAACGCAGAAGAGATGTTGGTGGTTTTGAGCAAGAGCTCCGGCTGATACTATGTTTCCCCAAGGACTAGTCTTGCCTGGATCGATGTTTACCACACTAACAATTCCAGTTGCTCTCGTCTCGACAGTAATTCCACCGGCCTGATCGAGCTTATAGGCAAATATGTACTCGTAGTTGGCCAAAGTAATGATAAACTGTACCACCAGTTCTCGAAGTCGGGTCACCACACCTCTGTCGGTTCTGAAATTTGTGTGCTTCCATCCAATACCGTTGTCTTGCTCGTGAAGGCATACAACGTTCTTACTTGTGCTTGCCTTTCCATCTTTCTCGGTCATAACTGCGTCAAAGTACTTAATAGTTCCCAGACAATCGCAGCCGAGAGCAAGATTGTTTGCTGCACGGCCACCGCCAGCGTCACCAAAATCGAAAGCCTGCTTCCTTTGGAAAGGAGGTCTCGGATCTGCATAGGGCACAGTCATCTCTGAAATACTGAGTCTGTATAGGATACTGCGGCCTTCATATCGGACGTCATGTAGTGTGGCACCCTCTCGAGGGTTGAAACCAATTCTGAACCTCCACTTCTGCCATTCGACCAAGTTGCCATCAACTTTGAAAGATGGACCTTCAGGTTGGGTAACATTCAGAGGCTTGACATCGTCACGAAGAGGCTGTGAAAGGAGCTCAGGTACGTATTCTGAGGGTGTACAGTGGGAGAGAATGTCCTTATTATGGGTGCCGACATTCAAACCATCGTCTTTGCCACCAGTGGCCAGTCTTTCTATCCGGACGATTTCTTTGGTGTAACTATCCATGATTGGAATAATTGGCAGTGGATAACCATAGTGGTTCGAATCTTCGTTTCCATTGCGTGTGTCTTTTGCAAAGCATAATCCTTGAGTATATCGAGGAGCAATCTCATCCGGATTTGGACCTCCATATGGCCACTGGAACCATCAGCGTTGTATTCAAAGATCAGGACATCTTGTGCTTACTGGATCAACGGCAACGACAAAGCCTTCCGGAAGATTAAACTCAGCTACAGCTTCTTTGAAGAGTGGTGATTGAACGCATGCTTCACTGAACTCCTGGAACTCAACACTGTGGTTTTCAGTACCAGACCATCGAAGGTAGAAAAGAGGTGTAGAGTGTACGGATATGAGGCAAAGCTAGCCCTCACATCAGAACTTACAGTGTTAAAGCAGCTTGGTGAATCTTCTCAACAACACGCAGGTGTACCTCTTTCCCAGTGACGATATCAACACACGATTCCATGTATTCATGTTGCCGATCTTCTCTGAATACATCATACTGCACTTTCGCGATTCTTGCGGGTCTTGGGGTACTTGAAGTTACTCGACCGGCATTCTCAAGCTCCAAAAACTTGAACAATTCTTGTTTCGGAGGTTCATCAGCATATATGGATCTGAAATTGATTGTCACCTGAGAACCTCGGGTACTGAGGATGACTTCCCGAGCAAAATCAGATTCCTCGATGGAAAGCTGATCGAGTGGATGAGGAACGGGCTTTGACACAGCAGTCCGTAGCGGAAGGGTTGTCGTTTCTTGAACGAGCATATTGATCTTGGTTTACCTGAGGATATGGTAAAAGATATTTGTGGTACAAATAGGGGAGAGCGAATTAATTGTGAGAAGAATCAGGTTTTTTAAGTCAAGAAGGACTAACAGGACGAGATACAATAGATATGATATTTATATTGTAAATACCTACTAGTCATCACCACGTTTTCTTGTCTGCCGCCGCCCGCCATGTAGATTCATCCCACTTCCACGGCAGTGATAAGTATTCGTCAGGGATCTAGTGAAGGCTCTAAGTCCCAATCCGGAAGGTCCAGCCAGTCGCGCAAGCGAAGCCAGGATGGGACGATTCGGTTGGAACCTACCGGAGCGAAGCCCGATGCAACACTAAGAGAGATCTTGATAAGGAATCTTGGACCGGCAGCAATGTCTAGAAGGTCATCTAAAGATTGGGAGAATGATATATATTCCCTCGGCATAACAACGGGCTTTTTTGCGAAAAGTGGCACCTGGAGAGTATTGCCACGCGATCATTAAAGATAGCGTTGAAAGTGGCATTGAATACTTTCCACCACACAAGTATGCAGCTTCCGTACTTACTTGATTGCCATGGGCCGATGTAAAAATGCGAGTAAGAACATCAGATTAGGTGAAGAGCGTGACTGTCATTGTCGCGGGGTGGGGAAATCTACACCAACGCGAGGCATATAATTTCACCAGTACAACCACACATTGTTCCGTCACATCTCGGCAGGAAAGACCGACGAAAGACCTACCTCCGAACTACCTATAATTCCTGTCACGTAATCACGTGTGAGGGGTCCAGATAGTGGAGTTAAGCTACTCTGGAGCTTTGACTGCTGTCGAATTCATTAAGTAGGTAGGTAGGTAGGTAGGTAAGTAGGTAGGAGCAAGGGATGTAGGTATTGAATTAATCCTACGAAAAGCTTCACATTCACTTAAGTAGCTTAGTGCTAACTGCTACCTCTTTGGCATATTGACAATGCCTCCGAAGCTGAATCCTTTCATCAGGAGAGAAATGAAGGATAAAGTCTTGAGAGACTTTATAACTTTCGAACTCTCTAGAATTGGTATTGGTCAAGTAATTGTACTAGAACAGTTTGGTGAAAAGTACTAGGGTAAATTCCTGAGATGATTTCGTGAATTCATATTATATATTGGTCCAGGTCACAGAAACTGTGGTGACTTTCATATTTGTATTCGAGCTCTCACTCACCTCATGGACTAAGTAAGGCATGATGGAGAAGTACCTCACTATCAAATTTGGCCCTCGCTGAAAGTCGCGGAGTCTTTCAAGTCAACCCGAGCATAGAGGTATGACTAAGGGCTCATATAGATACTGACCCTATTTGTTGGTTATGTTAAGGCTTTAGCTGCTTCTTTGTATCCCAGAAACGTAGGGACTGAGGTGTCCTTGAAAATCTCGAAAATATAGAGGCGGTCTAGCAGCCATTCAACCTCATGCAACTCCGAACCTTGCCTGCTGATGCACCTCCAGAAACTCGTCTATGCCATGCACCTACTATCTATCCTAGTTGACCTCGCCGGTCCATGTCATGTTGCGTCGTTTTCGGTTTCGAGATCCTACAAGCTCTGCCTATCCTATCCTATCCTGCCTGCATTACAGTATCTCTCTCTGTCTTGCTTGGTCTCTCGTGCCTCCAAGCGTGATCTCAACCCCAATCCAACCCAATTGGACCATCCCACCACTGACCGCTTTTGCTTTGACCCGCATTTTCTGCTGCCTCGACCACAAAAAATATACAACAACCGAATAGATTCGCTTTGTTAAGTCCAGCGTTTGGTCTCATCACTGCTATCACCGAACCCAGGATCGAACGGCGCATCTGTAGCCAAGGATGGATGTTGCTACATTGAGAGGTCGCATCGTTGCGACGCTCAGCCCCGAAGCTGATCTTCGACGCCGTGCAGAACTCGATCTGAAGGCCGTAAGCATCTCTCCGGCCACGCATGGCAGCAGAGGAGAGGATATCGATGCTGATAATTTTCTCGCAGGCTGAGGACCATGCTGGATTCACAGATGCTCTCCTCGAAATTCTTCAAGCGGAGCAGGAGGCTTCGGTACGAATGTCGAGTACGCAAACCACAAACATCCTCCTTCTCACTACCCCGCTGCTCCCACTTACTAACACGCGACTGCAGCGGTTGTATACCTGAAGAACCGAGTCACAAGAGGCTGGTCGCCGAGCGAGGAATCTCCGCAGAACAAAGCTATCACCGATGACGAGAAGGCACGCTTTCGAGAACGACTCCTGCCAGTCCTCGCATCCTCCCCACCACAAATTAGACAACAGCTCGTTCCAGTCCTCCAAAAGATTCTACACTACGATTTCCCCGAGAAGTGGCCTTCTTTTGTAGATATTACCGTACAGCTGCTCAACACAAACGATGCTACCTCTATCTTCGCCGGCCTTCAGTGCCTTCTGGCTATTTGTCGCGTTTACCGCTTCAAATCTGGAGAAAACCGAGCCGACTTCGACAAGGTTATTACATTGACCTTCCCTAGACTCTTGGAGATTGGAAAGGGCTTGGTGAATGAGACAAGTGAGGATGCAGGGGAGATGCTCCATGTTGTGTTGAAGGCATATAAGCATGCGACTTTCGTGCGTTCTGCGATTCCAAGTTACAAAAGAGCAGAAGTGCTGACAAAATTTAGTTCGAGCTTGCTCAGTCTTTGAGAGAACAGCCTGTTGTGATCGGGTGGTTAGAAGTCTTCCTCGGGACTGTAGCCAAGACCGTCCCAGCCTCCGCTCTTCCTGAGGACTTGACCGACCGTGAAGCGAACCATTGGTGGAAGGCTAAGAAATGGGCCTGCTTCAATCTTAACCGTCTCTTTGTACGGTGCGTAATACTTGCTTCAACCTCAAAACTTCATGCTAATCGGTACAGTTACGGCAATCCATCCTCTTTACAAAAAGGCAACGGAGACGACTATACCGAATTCGCAAAGAACTTCACAGCCAACTTCGCTCCCGAAATTCTCAAGGGTTACCTCGCACAGATCGAGCAGTGGGTAGCAAAAACAACATGGCTCAGCAGACCATGTTTGTCATATACACTTGTTTTCCTGGATGAGTGCATCCGACCAAAGGCAATGTGGACCCATCTCAAGCCACATCTAGATACTCTAGTCACCCATTTCCTCTTTCCCGTTATGTGCCTCACCGAAGATGATGTTGAGAAGTTCGAGACGGACCCAGAAGAATATCTCCACCATAAACTTAACTTTTACGAGGAAGTTTCCGCGCCAGACATCGCCGCCACTAACTTCCTGGTCACACTTACCAAAGTCAGAAGGAAGCATACGTTCACTATTTTGGCATTCGTAAACACGATCGTTAGTGCATACGAGGAGGCTCCAGACGCTACCAAGGACCATATCGCAAAAGAGGGTGCTCTACGTATGATCGGAACCTTGTCAAGCGTCATCTTGGGGAAGAAGAGTCCGATCGCTGAGCAAGTAGAATACTTCCTTGTCCGTTTCGTGTTCCCAGATTTCCGAAGTTCACAGGGATATTTGCGCGCGAGGGCTTGCGATACCGTGGAGAAATTTGAGCAACTCGACTTCAAGGATACCAACAATCTCCTCATCATCTACCGCAACATTTTGGATTGTATGGCCGACCCAGATCTTCCGGTCCGTGTTGAGGCTGCGCTTGCACTACAACCTCTTATCAGACACGACATCATTCGCACTAGCATGCAGCAGAACATTCCCCAAATCATGCAACAGCTTCTCAGACTTGCGAACGAAGTCGATGTTGATGCTTTGTCAAATGTTATGGAGGACTTTGTTGAAGTTTTTGCTACCGAATTGACTCCGTTTGCAGTCGCTCTGAGCGAGCAATTGCGAGACACATACCTCCGAATCGTTAGGGAACTATTGGAGAAGAACGAGAAGCGGGATGACGATGAGGGTTACGGAGATTACTTAGATGATAAGAGTATCACAGCTTTGGGTGTCTTGCAGACAATCGGCACTCTGATTCTTACTTTGGAGAGCACACCTGACGTTCTTCTTCACATGGAGTCGATTTTGATGCCAGTGATCAAGGTGACTTTGGAAAATAAACTTTATGGTAAGTCATTGAGGGCAATTTACGTGTAATCATGCTAATACCAGGAAGATCTGTACAACGAAGTATTTGAGATTATCGATAGCTGCACATTTGCTGCAAAGTCGATATCCCCAACGATGTGGCAAGCTTTTGAACTCATTCATGCCACGTTCAAAGCCGGTGCCGAGCTGTACCTCGAAGACATGCTACCAGCTTTGGACAACTTCGTTCAATATGGTGCTGCACACCTCATCCAGACGCCTGCGTATCTCGATGCCATGTTCGGCATGGTCCAAGACATGTTCGCGGATGAGAAGGTCGGAGGAGTCGACAGGATATGCGCTTGCAAGCTTGCGGAAGGTATTATGTTGAGTGTTCGCGGGCATGCTGATCAATATGTCCAGCACTTTGTGAGTTCCACCAGTCCTGCGAAACTATTATCAGGCTAACATAATCCAGATCGGGATCGCAATGCGCACATTGACAAATTCTGAGGTCAAGGTCAAGTCCTACAAAATTCATCTCATGGAGATGGTCATCAATGCCATTTATTACAACCCAGTAAGTGTTCCACTCTAACTATCGCGGTGTTCTATCCTGACATAGATGCTTAGGTCTTGGCCATTCACATCCTAGAGTCCAATGGGTGGACAAACAAGTTCTTTAGCTTGTGGTTTTCACACATCGATAGCTTCACCAGAGTCCATGACAAGAAGCTGTCAATCGCCGCTATTGTAGCATTACTTCAACTTAACGCCGACCAAGTACCCACAAGTGTTCAGCAAGGATGGCCGCGATTACTACAGGTGCGTAGATTGACTTCGCTCATGCCGTGTTGAAAGCTAATGAGCCCAGGGTATCGTTCGATTGTTCCAGACTCTCCCAGCGGCAACGAAGAGTAAGTGTTATCCTAGCACTAATCTACGTGTCTTGCTAACATATCCAAGACCGCGAAGAAGCCCTCAAGGATGATTATCCAGTTGATGGTGATGCTTATGATGATGATGAGGACGATGAGTGGGCGGGCGACGATACTGCTTGGAACGAGGAGAACGAGCCAGAAGAAGAGGAAGGTGAAGGGAAGGATGAGAGCACCGCATATCTCGAATTCCTAAACGAAGAGGTTTGTCTCTCCATCAAGCCATCTGAAGTCGCTAACATGAGGAAGGCACAAAAGTTCCAGAATCTCGAGGACAATGATTCAGATGATGAATTGGGGGAGGAAAGCCTCCTAGAGACTCCTCTTGACAAGGTTGAGCCATATCAACTCTTCCGAGACGCTCTGTTGAGTAAGTAATCTACATTCTTCTCAAGGCACCTACTAAATCCTCCAGAACTCCAACATGAACAACCTCAACTCTACGAATCTCTCACTGCTTCCCTCAACCCCGGCGAGCAAACCATAGTCCAAGGTGTTGTCAACCAGGCCGAAATCAACGCTGCAGCCGCCGCCCAGGCAGCTATACAAGCAGCCCAAGCTCCCGTTGTGAACGGCGTTGTGAACGGAGCAGCACCTTGAGCTAGTATCTAGTGGGAGGTGTAATTTCCATTCGGGTCATGAAGTGAGCGTGCGTTGCATGGCCGGCGTTTTCTGACGGTGGGCATTCCCCAGCGTTGTCTGTGTGGTATACGTGGATATCTTCTTCCTTTTCTCTTTTTCTTGGAGTGCATCTCACTTCGGATTGATCGAGCGAGACATGAATGCATGAATGATAAATGAATGAGTGAGTGGGGGACTGGGAAGCGGACTTTCTAAAATTCAAGATTGAGACGACATAGGCTTTGGGCGACGAGGCAGAATAGGGTAAGTAAATACTTGGTGTTGAGTAGATGATATATATCAATGAATTCCGTTGTCTTCCAACTTTCTACTCTACCGTGTTAGATCTGCAATGGAAGAACCTGTGACAAACTACATGCCTCAACGGAGTGTACATGTATCGATCTATCCCAACATACGAAACGATCCACAACGTCCTTTTCGTGACTATCTCCAAGCTCACTTGACGGTCCACCATCCACGGATCACATTCAACGAGGACAATGCACAGCACCTGTGTGTTGCTTGCCTGGCCGGGAAGCCACACTTCTTAGCTCATCATTTGTGCTTACGGAATTCTCCCAGTCCATTGTGATTGGTATTCACGTCATCCCGATTTGGCTTACCTACTCTTCGAGGTACATTTGCTGCGTCTGAGTAAGCACTTGCGAAGCAATGCGGGGAGAGTTTGTAGAGCGTAATGACAACACATGCGAGTATGCGTACATACGAATATGTTACTAAGGTTAGCAACACTAATATCATAGCTGTTCCTCCAGCCTTCCGGGCGACGAAATTCAATACTGCCTTTGCCATTGTTTCTCGGTATCTTAATAAGATCAACGTCCCGTCTCGCAATTTCTATCGATCCCTCTTGCTCAACTCGAGGTCGGGTTTCTTCTCAGAAAGAGAATAGCAAAGAAAAACAAAACATAGCAACTCAAGTTCCAGCACCAGCACAACCCGAAGCTGAGACAGAAACCAGCACCGAAAGCGAAACAATCACAGGCCTCTGTAATTGCGGAAAGGTCGGCGTCTCATTCGCCAAAATTGCCTTCCCCCCTTACAGTGTTCTATGTCACTGTTCAAGCTGTCGTGCTTCGAGTGGTGAGATGTACGTCTTCGCCTTCTGCTTCTCCTCGGTCCTCCTCTCTTTCCTCCATCATATCAAAGATTTCACTCTGAGCTATTACCATGGGTATTGAGTATTGAGTATTGAGTATTGAGTATTGAGTATTGAGTATTGAGTATTGAGTATTGAGTATTGAGTATTGAGTATTGAGTATTGAGTATTGAGTATTGAGTATTGAGTATTGAGATCCGGACGCTGTGTATCAGGTTTGATTCTACAGGTATTCATCGTTTGTTATCATGCCTATTAAAGACGTGACGATTGTCGGAGAGCCGAAACTGTATGAGGACTGTGTCACTGTGAGTGGAGGGCTGCTGAATAGGTATTTTTGTGGGGAGTGTGGTTCGTAAGTCGTCCTTCCTATTCATGCTATCATTTCCAATTGCGTCTTGGCTTTGCTCGAACTCAGCTAACACCCCCATCCCCACAGAGCCGTCTACTCTGTAACCAAGATCGAGCCAGAGACGGCATATTTCAAGGGTGGCTTGTTTGCCAAAGGTGTCGTCCTACCGAAACCTGATGTTGAGACCTTCTGGAGGAGAGCTAAGAAATGAGAGATTCCTGTCGAGGGTGCTCAGGTTGTTGACTAGACGGGCTAGGGGAGAATTGAGAGGATGAATGAAGAAAAAGCTTTATATCGAGGAGAGAGGTACATGGAGAGTGGGAAGAATACATCGCTTGATGACCTGGGCGAGATTGTTCGAGAATTGGAACTGGTGAAACAAGCGGTTTGAGCTTCAGTGGTTTTTGTTTGTGAGTGATTGGTAAAAATAAAGGAGAATTGGATTCTCGCTGCGTAGGAAATACTTCATACTCATACTTCTAGCTCCTTGATATGCTCACTGTTTCCAATAATCAAGAGCTCCTTATCCGTCAGACTTCCCCGCGACTGTACGTCCCTTCCAGAAAATGTCCATCGGACGTCTATGCAAAGGAGTGACGGAATCTCTTACCTATATATTCCTGTTCATTACTGCTTGTTGACTTGTAGGCCGACTTTTGCTGAACCCTATTAGAATTTGTGGGTGCACGTTATGCGATAGCTTAAAGATTTCGAGTGCAGGATGACAAGAGCCAGTTCAGTAATCAAATTAATTAGACTATCGAAATGAAAAGGAAGGTTTCATTCATCTGACAGCTCCTAGGCTCTAATTTGTTGATCGCCAACTCGCTAATCACGAAGCTTGTCTTGATTCGATCAAATATCATGACTGGATCAAGTTAGCTCAGACCCATCGAAACTCTCCGATGCAGTCTGATAAGAGGACCAGCCGCTGAGCCTTATTTTATGCATTTCATGATCTCACTGTGCAGTGCAGGGTTTAGTCAATCAATCAAAAGGATAACGGTATGATGCAGTGATGTGGTATGGTTCCTGATCAATCAATCTATCTAGTTATTGAATGTACAATCCAGGTATTCGACTTCCAAGCAGAAACCGCCTAGCAATGAAGGACCAGTCCAGTGAACACCATTGGTCGGCCTATCCCAGCGCCAGGCCATGTATGCATTTCTTTATCTGTATCTGTCTGAGGGGAGTGCGAGGTGAACGAAAAGGGTGCAGTGACGGGCTGTGTTGGGGATGGTGGGGGGTATGCGTCTACGCTCAATGTTTGTGCAAGTGATTATCGAAAAATGAAAAGATGCTGTTGGAGCCGAACTAAAATCTGTAATACCTACTCAGCTTCGTATGCAATCGAGTGAACTGCATTTGAAGTGGCTGTATGCAAGATCGAAGTGTGGTTCATAAGAGGGGCTATTGAAGAAATTGATATCGTGCTTATGCCGCTATACGATTGTCAAACCCCCCCAGTAGTGGCGGCTTGCCTGGATCGGGCTGGACCTCAGTTCGATGGTTGGATGGCGGTGCAACAGGAGATGGTGGTGGCGGATCATCCTGCGCGTATTCCTCGTCGTATTCATCCTCGTAATACTCCTCACTCTGCGTGCCCTGACTATGACTCTGGGTTATCGGAGCTGGCTGTTGGTGTTGTGCTCGATCTTGCGGTGCTTCATGCGCTTTCGCTGCGGCCTTGTTCCCTTTCTTCCCCTTCCGTCCCTTCATCTTTGCCTTTTCCAACAGTCTGCGTCTCTCTGCTTCCTGCTTCCTCACACGCCTGTCCTTAATTTCATACTGCTTTATCAGAGCCTCGGGTGGTGTGCCAAAGATACGCTCATATTCGCAGAACTCGCAGATCCAGATGTCTTGTGGAGATGGCGGGTGGTGGAAGTTGCGGAACTCTTGTTGTTGACGTCTTTGGCGTGCGGCAATCAAGTACTCCTTGCCTGTCCGACGACGTCGATTCTTTTTGGGCTCTTGTGCTGGCGCCTGCTTTTGAGCACTCTGTGCATGCTGGGAAGCTGCCAGACCTTGCCTGGCCTGCGAGACTGGATTAGGTGCTTGGCTGGCAGGCATATTGGGGCTTGTCTGGGTTCCATGAGTGCTCATTCGAGCAGCTTGTGGAGCTGAATGCATTGCTGTAGAATTAATGGGGCCAGGCCACGCAACGGTACCGGGAACTTGAGAATCGCAAGTGAAAGTGAATTGGGCAGAAGCAGGGCTCGCTTTCTTTGAAGCTTGCTGTTCCAGAAGACTGATGTTTTCTTGACCGCGAGCTGGAGTGATGGGGTTTTTCTCGGCGTTTGCGTTGGCGATTGATCGAGATATGATGCCTGGAGATTCGCCTTTCAGGTTGGTTAGCAAAGAGAATCACTCTTTCGTTCAAGATTCACTCTTGTTGTTGCGCTTACTTGAAGGTGACCACTGGGGTTGTCTTTGTTTGGCCGACCGTCCGTTTCCCCAATTGCTTGAGGTGTCAGACAACGTTCTCAAAGGGCTCCTTCCATTTCTGACTCGCCCATACCTTCCTCTTCCAGGCCCCGAGATTCCCTGGCCACTGGTATACGAGTTTGATGACTGATATGCTCCAGCGCCCACGTCTTCCCCTAAATCTTCTGGTCCAACTGCCGCTAAATCACTGGTAAGGTGAACTCCATTCAAATTCGAGTCTCCTGGCGTAGGAATCTTTCTCTTCTTTTTGTTGTTTGTATTTTCAAAGGAGTCATAGCCATCTGCTGACGAAGCTGCTGAGCCAGGAGGGCGAGATTTCGGGTGCTTGGAGTCTGGCTTCTGAACATATCGAAAAGATCTACCGGCCTTGTCTACTGAGTGCCTCGAATAAATCCTGCTTCGGTAAGCAGCCTCCTCATCATCACTATCTAGTTCCTCCACATTCCGTCTCGGCATGTAATTACGCTCAATCTCATCAGCCCTCTCTCGCTCGCTCGGGTGTTGAGACTCTACTAATCCATTCGCAAGAGGTTCTTCTCTGGGACTGTACGGATGATAGAATAGGGGAGTGGTATTCTTAGGTGCTGGGGGGTACATTATCGTGTCGGCAACATCTGGAGAAAGTCTTTCACGTAGACGGCGTTTTGGTAGAGGTCGGATAGGTCGATCGGGGTAGGGTGAGGTAGTATCTGGAGACATGTCTCGTGGTGATTCGGGAGAGTAACCTAAACGGATGGCAGCCGTGAGTTAGCCAGTGCAAAGTGCAAGCAACACATAGCGGTCTCTCGGGAGATCTGAAGATTATATGTGGCGTTTTGGTTGAAAGAAGTAGTGGCTGATAGGGGACAATGAGTCCAAGGGGGAAATGCAGCATACCCATCACAAACGTGGAGAGTGTTTCTGCCAACAACCCTATGTCCTCCTCTCCTGTATCACTAGCTCGTAGGATGTAATGTAAGACCCCAAGCGACTGTTCTCGAGACTCTCCTATTCCACCGCAGGCCAAATCAGCCAAATGCCCTGCACACTCGCCTGCGTTTTCAATAGAAGTGCTGGTGCTCAAGAAGAAGCCAGCAAGAGAAACCCGAGATCCAGGGTACAGGTCGGAATCGTTGGGTTGGACAGGTTGGGTTGTGAAGGATGCGTACCTTTATCGGATTGCTCAGCTCAGCTGTGTTGAAGGAAGGACACCAGACCGACCAAACACGACACAACACAACACACCGGGTATCACAAACGGAATAGAAAACCAAAATGCTCGAAGGGCGTCGGTAATCAAGCGAAGTTAGAGCAGAGTGTAGGTGCCAAAGCAAGCTGACTGTTATTGGTAGCAATAGGGGGCGTTCAATAGTATTGTTCGAAGAGGCCCGGACTCATTACTCAGATTCGAGATGAGATGGATGAGGTGTGAGGTGTGAGGTGCGAGGTGGTCGATCATAATCATTAGAGCGGCAGGTGTGTGCCCTGGCATATCATGTCATGTCATAAAGCGGCGGTGCACGTGAGCCCGGGCCAGGATTGCCAGTAGGGAAGAGGAGAGCAGAAAGC
>JACBAH010006941.1:0-17793 GCA_014282315.1 Neospermospora avenae | reverse complement strand
AGCCAAGGCCAAGGCCAAGGGAATGAACGAAGGGAAGAGAAGGGGGTTTTAGGTTAGGGATTTAAGGGGGGTTTAGGTTTAGCTTAAACTACCTAGAAAGGACTAGGGCCACCAAAGGCCACCAAAGGCCACCAAGGGCCAGGGCCAGATCGAGAAGGTTACCTTAGCAGGAGAGGAGAGGAGAGGAGAGTGCCAGAGTGCCGCCTAGGTATGAAGTATACCTACCTAGGTAGGTACCTTAGGTAAGTACCAAGATAACTCAAGTCCTAAGGTACCTACCTACCTAGGTACGGAGTAGGTATAAGGTAAGATCAGGTACCGTACCTGGTAAACTCATGTCCTAAGCTACAGTACTCCGTAAACATGCCTTTTCTAGGTAGCTCATTTGGACCCAGGCGCTTACAACGGTGATTCGTCTCGCCTCAGGTCAGATCTCTTCCAGGTTGTCTTCCAATTGTTCCTTCGTGATGGACGAGGCTGGCGCCGGCCCATCACGGGTGTAAGCGATGAACAAGTCCCTGGCCAGGTGAGGTATAGGTAGGTACTTTCGTGACATTCAAATACGGTAACCAATCGAGCAAAAGTGCTATAATCGATTTGTGCCATTCAATTAAAGGTAATGTCCTAGATCATTCTCGTGACTTTGGAGATTACTCTATTTTACCAGTGTCCTGACCTGACCTGACCCGACCTGAGCCGACCTCATGAGACTTATAAAACCGTAAATACCGATGTACAAGCTTTACCGCGTACTGTACTCGTACGCATCTGGCCATGTCACTTACCCAACTTCACCCCTTCCTTCGGTGCTTGGAGATGTGGATCTGTGTCTCAGCAGACCGGCACCACGGATGAACTGATTACCTGGGTACTTTGCTGGAAAGGATAGGATGAACAGAAGTAACCAAGAGGACTTGTCACTGCAGTAGGTATATTACACACCCTTACCAAGCATGTCTAATTGGTCTCCGATATAGTGATATTTTGGGTCTCGCCCAAAGTCACAAAACCTACTAGGTACCTTAGGTACCTATATTCACCATTACGGGACAAAATATCCCTCTTCACTCAAAGCACAAGCAAGCATTTCAGGGGGTTCACATTGCTAGATCCCTAATTCTCCTCAGAGATATAGTTCCGAAGCTTATCTGGGAGAGACTTACCTAGAATCTCGTATCGACACATCTTTATCTGTTCAATTCTCCGACAAAGAGATCAAGCAGACCTTAAACTCCTTCGTCGAATGGACCAGATTACTTACCAGATCTCTGGCTAGTTAGATCCTGTTGACCCAGCCATGGACTGACTGACTGTCCATATACTTGAAGTAAACTTCCCGTCGCAATACCTACAAGTAGACAGTTCTCCCCCTGAGTCTATTCGCCAATCCCAAGTCATGTGCAAGACTTTACTCTCGTAACAAGCTTCCAGCTGCTAGAGAGACTGTACGCGTCTTCCACTCCTTATTTACTTGAAAGCCACGACATCTCGCCTCCGGAAATAGTACTTGTATGGACAATCTGGCAAGGTCAAGATCACAACCCTCTTGGCTACTCTCCGTACTTCCAAATCCAAGGTCCCCACATAGCTTAGCTTAAGCATTCACATGGAATTCTCAGCCTTGCCTCTCTCTTCCAACCTCTGCCGTTGCATTGCTTTGCGTTTCAAACTGCCGACCCGGCGCTCTCCGCTCTCCCCTCCCCCCGGCCCCCAATTGTCTGCCCTCACACTCCCTTGGATGCTAGCGCTGTTTTGATTGGTCTAGCGGTGGGATGTTTGTCTTGGCACGCTGCCTCGCCTGCAATCGTCCTCTGGTGCGTGCCCTCGAGGCCGCAGCCGCACCGCAGCCGCAGCCGCAGCCGGGGTTACAAGCAACGACACAACCAGGAATCCAGCTGCAAAACATCTTCATCTTCATCTACATCTAACCACACCAACAACTCCTCTCCACACCCTCAGAACTTCCACTTTCAGCCTGTTCTGCACTGCTTGTGGCTCGAGTAAACCTCTGTCGGAGACGCCGGAGGCTTATTTACTTCACCGCGACCCGGCGCCGGAACTACGTTTACTTCCTAAGGTAAGGTAAGCAAGGGACATGGCGGGCAACATGACCTCGTACGAAGGGTCCCCTCAGGACGAAGGCTACAGCGAAGACCCTTTGACCATCGGGCCTTCGAGAGTACTTCCACCTTGGGTTGAAAGCATGTCCATCCTTGAAAGAACTGGTAGGTTGGGAACAAACACGAGGAGATCGGTTGGGGGACGAGGCTGATCATAACAGAATACGTAATGAGCATCATATCCCATCTACCCACCTCCCAAGTCGCCGCCATCGTCAGTCGATTACGGCCCAGACTCTACATCAACTTCTTCAATACTCTCCCTCCCGAAGTATGCCTGAAGATCCTAGGCTTCCTCGATCCGACTTCCTTGATCAACACTGCTCAGGCATCGCGAGAATGGATGGGTCTGGCTATGGACAGGAAGTTATGGGAACAACTCTACATGCTGGAAGGTTTCAGGGTTATCAGGTCGGAGGTCGATCGTTTCGAAGCTTCGCTGAACATCGAGTCGCCGACTCTTGAGAGAGCGAGACCTAGTCAACCTGATGATGAACACGCGAGCAAGAGACGAGCAACGCCTCAGCGGATACTACCCAGCCTGTCGAGCTTAGACACCGAAATGCCTGATGTGGATAGTAGCTCGAAGCAGGTCTCGATATTCGGAGGACAAATAACTAAGGAACCCGATTCTACTAGTGTTGATGTGCCGATGCTATCGCCTAGAGCTCCTTCGATGACCTCGCAGTTCTCGATGAAGTCCGCAGCCACACGAAGCCGATCTAGCAATCGTTCTTCATCAGAGTCTACCGTAACGCCCGTAACGAATACATCATCCTTGGTGGTTGTGGATCCGTCGGATAGACGAAGGAAGTTGAACTGGCAGTATCTGTATTCCCAGCGGCGGAGGCTGGAAGCCAATTGGGAGAACGAGAAATACGTCAACTTTTCACTGCCACATCCGGCGCATCCAGAGGAAGCTCACGAAGAGTGCATCTATACCATCCAACACTCGGGGAAATATCTTGTTAGTGGAAGTCGAGACAAGACCCTTCGGATATGGGATCTGGATACTCGAAGACTGGTCCGGTTACCATTGCGAGCCCACACCGGATCAGTTCTATGCCTCCAATTTGATGCCGACCCGGAGGAAGACCTGATCGTTTCTGGAAGTAGTGATGCAACTATTGTAATATGGAAGTTTTCTACAGGAACAATGATACAGCGACTCAGGAAAGCACATCGAGAGTCAGTTCTCAATGTCAGATTTGACAAGCGGGTTCTAGTCACATGCTCCAAAGACAAAACAATCAAAATCTTCAACCGGAGAGATCTAAATGGGGGTGATTTGGGCTATGGTGGAGCGGTAAACCCAGTTCCGATGCACCTCAATAATTACGGTTATAATCCTGCCCCAAGTGCAGGTCTACCCGTTAAACCAGCCTATTCGATCATCGGATGTCTAGAAGGACATGGCGCCGCCGTCAACGCTGTTCAGATCTACGGCAATGAGGTTGTGTCGGCTTCTGGCGATCGAACGGTCAAGGTCTGGAACTGGCCCGATCAGACATGCACGCGCACCCTGATTGGTCATACTAAAGGCATCGCATGCGTGCAATACGATGGTCGGCGTATCGTCAGTGGAAGCAGTGACAACGAAGTTAAAGTATTCGATAGTAAATCCGGTCTCGAAGTCGCAAGTCTCAGAGCTCACTCCAGCCTCGTCCGTACAGTCCAGGCTGGCTTCGGAGATATGCCATATAGTGCTGAAGAGGACAAGGAGGACGCCAAAGCGATTGATCACGAGTATTTCAAGGCCGTGGATTCTGGTGCTATTTCTCGAACTGGTCAATCGCAAAGAAGCAAACCCCGAAACGCCGGATCCAGAAGACCCGAAGACATCATGGCATACGGAGCCCAACTCCCGCCTGGCGGTGGAGGTGGCAGATTCGGCCGCATTGTATCCGGATCATATGACGAGACCATTATCATCTGGCGGAGGGACAAAGAAGGTATCTGGAGAGCTCAACATACTCTTCGACAAGAAGAAGCTGCGCTTACCGCAACGCGAGCCGTGGCTGCTGAGCAGGCTCAAGCTATTCAAGCTTTGGAACAGTCAAGAGCGACACCCATCGATGTCGATGCCCCAGCCCAACCCTTCCCACCAGGCAGCGAACAATTCTATCACCACCTAATCGACACGACCGTTCCTCAAGGTCCAGCGGCCTTACAACAAGTATTGAACACTCATCCAGCATTACTGCAAGACGATTATCTGATGGAGAATATCCGGACTCGATCAGCTTTGACGAGTCTGGTCTTGACGAGAGTAGTTGATGCTGCAAGGCAAGCTCAAAATCAGATACAACCGTCTTCAGTCGCTGGACCATCGACTTCTGTGAGCTTGCCCAGTGGGTATTCGACTTCGGCTATGCATGCTATGGTTCAGCAATGGCATAATACTCTTCCTGTAACGCCAACACAATCAACAACTCCTCAACCTCTCCCCACGCCGCAAACTTCTGCCTCGACGCCACTTCCTCTTCAACCTCCACAACCTCAAGCCACTACCCTCCCAACGACAACAACAGCCACATCAATGTCTATACCCATACCCGTACCCGTACCCACCACAGCTCAACCTCCCCCAACTCAACCGGCAGCAGCAGGCCAGATCCCCCTGCCGGCAGCACATACACCACCAAGTCTCGTCCACCACCCTAATGCAGCACATCATCACCCCCAGTCAAATATGGCAAGAGTTTTCAAACTGCAGTTCGATGCGAGAAGAATTATATGTTGTAGTCAGACCAGCACGATCGTCGGCTGGGATTTCGCGAACAATGACGCGCAGATCATTGAGGCGAGTAGGTTCTTCGCTCCCATTGAATAGAGTGTGAAAGGATACGGGTGGGTGCATGAAGGATAGGAATCTGGAGACGACATGTTTGAGTAGGTGGCAATTCAGCATGTGATGGCTAGACTTGAGTGTACAGTGTCAGGGAAGAGGTGTAAGAACACGGCCTGGCATCGATGCAAGATATCAGGAATAGCGACCGAGGATTTTAACAGAAAAACCAGAGAGAAGAGCCACGATTTTGTAAGGAGTCCTTTTTCGGGATCTGATTCTACGTTTTCACAGAAGCGAGCATTTGTGTACGGCGTGGCGTCTATCATAAATCAACGAATGGAATCTTTATATCATATCTGCATTCTCTACGAAACTGGAGCTTGACTTTACTAGTCTTCATCACTTTCTTGCTTCAAACTTCATGCTTCGATCTTTCCGTCGCTCATGCGTTTCCCGTTGTATCGAACCTGCCGTCATGTGATCCTCTGTACTGCAAGGCTCTATGGATAGATGAGATGGACGAACCACTGCAGAATTTTCACCGATGGTCATATATCACCTCGCTCGCGCTCGCCTACCCATCAAGACATATCCCCAAAAGCCTGCACGTATACACACTCACAACCAACCTCGAAATATTCTTCTTTGAAATAAAGAGCATGTCTTGCATAGTGACAGCGGTATCGACACCGAGCTTGATTTGGATGATGGAGCGTCCTCCTCCTTATTGCTTCGTGGTTGCGAAGGAATATGTACAGGCCTACCGCAGAACTAGTTATGAACAGCTGTGGGAGACTGATAAAAGACATTGAGATCGGATTCTAATCTAATCTACATGTAGGAAGACGATCGTGCTGCTTAACTGCTAAGCCGGATTACAAATGTTGCTTTCCGCGCCGATGTAGTTCATGATTGGCCTCGTTTAGTCGATGCCAGCTTTATTTACATGGGCGTGGCATGCTGCGCTGGCCCATTTGTACGAATCCGTCAACAACAATCTAACCTCCTCTACGTAATGTACAGTAGAGCGTATGGAAATCTGTGCCATATGTGAGGAGAGGACACTGCTTGCATTGATTTGAATCAATTGGTATTGTGACGATATAGCATCCGCGTAGCTAGAAAGCCATCACATAAGATCAGTTCACCTACAATCAACTCCAGCTTATAACGTATAGAAGCATGTTCTCCACAACTTCGTACACTAGATTCTTACAAACACGAGTCTTTAAAGTAATCCAGGTTAAGCAACCCAGATTTTAAAGACTTCAAGAGCGTTTTCAAACCACATATCATTACACACAGCTTTGTGGTCTTAGAACCAGGGAGAAAGTTGAGGATTTTGCTCTCGCTTAGCTTCCGAGAATTACAGGGCATGCTACAGGACAGGGTGCTGATCGTGAAGTAGACAAATTCAGCCTTATGGAATATATTATCTAAATATTCGATGTAAGCACCTCAAAATTGGTCGGATCGGGGAGCCTCAGCTGAGGGTGATAGTTTTTGAAGTGTTGGCCAGGAGTTTTGAGGCTGCAAGTGCAGCAATATTACAGGCCCGAGGAACACAATGTGAACCTCGGATTGGCCGCAGGAGCACTTGATGAAAGCTTTGCATTCATCGAAATAACTGTACTAGTGTTCGACCCTCCAAGGGTTTTCAGCTGCTGCTGCGCAAAAGGATCGACCACTACCTGTGCTTCCACCGATTCACATTTTGTAGAGCAATATATTGCACTCGAGGCGCATACCGCTTCAATCAATACATATGATTTATGATCGTTTGCTCTTCCGAGTTTCTTGAAATCTCGCTTCTTTGTTTCTACACAGTGGAATCGTCGTTCTGTTTTCATATCGGATTTTATTTTACCGGTTCCAGCTACTAATTCTGAGGCCATAACCACCCACAGCCTTAAAAGATGTCCCAGTTGACGTACAAAATATGCATCCTTTCGGATGCTTGTCACGTCAGACATTCGGGCTGTGTGAAAATGGGCGAATCCTATGCTCAATTATGGCAGATGTGCATACTTGGGGCTGAACCTTGGCCATCATTGGGCTTAAAGCGCTCACATCAAATGGCCTCGCTTAGACCACGAAGAGAAACAAAGGTCAATCAGCATCCAGACAAAGCGTTCTTTGAAAGCCACGAAATCCTAGCTCGATAATATGGCAGTTGTGGCAGCACCTTTCAGTCTCGGGTTATCTTTCTGCATTTTCTCGGAGCCTCTTCATCCCATTCCCATGGATGATAGTTCCAAAACGCAACTTAATTGCCAAATCCACCACATTCTTCTTCGTGATTTTGTTTAGAGGTAATTGTCATTATGTTCGGATTGGCAACTTTATGTGGTATTATCTTTGCGGCCTATTTGGGTCATGCGCAGTCGTTGTCGTCAACCTCAAGTGCCCCATCTGCGACACACACTGTCAGTGTTGCAGCTGTAAGTCATCTTTGATTCTCGCAATACGAAAACCTGCTAAAGGTTGACAGGTCCCTCATCAATTCACCCCAAACAACTTCAAAGCGAATGTCGGGGATATTATTGGTAAGTGCTGCGTTTATAGACGGAGAAGACTTTGGCTAAGGATCAGAATTCCGTTTCTATCCTCTGAATCACTCCGTGGCTAGAGCAGCCTACATGAACCCGTGTATACCGTACGAGGTCGATGGCATAGGAAAGCAAGGATTTTGGAGCGGCTTCAAACCCGTCAGTGTTATCTTACCAGATATGGGTCTTGTCAAATCGAAGCCTCATCACTACACCTCTGACCCTAGAAGCCTCCCAAATTCAGACTGTTGATCAATGATACGGAGCCGATCTTCTTCTATTGTTCAGCTCCAGCTGCTTGCAATGTGGATGGGATGGTCGGCGTTATCAACGCAAACTCAACACATACCTTCGAAACACAATACGCTTTCGCACACAATACATCGCTAGCCTTCAGTCCAGGCGAGAACTTCCCAGTAGAGGAGGATGTATCGACTAAATCTGCCTCTCCCTCATCTTTGACTTCTACTATATCAACTCATGCATCATCCACTTCCACTACTGCAGCAGCAACAGCGTCGCCTACACTTTCTACTGTTACCTCCTCCGATTCACATCCGGCACTTTCAAGTGGTGCGATAGCTGGAATAGCAATTGGCGGAGCCGCAGTCCTTCTCCTTTTAGGCGCACTAGTGTATCTCTGTGGTCGTCAGCGCACACTGGGTGAACTCCTCCGCCACAACCCACACCCCCCACCACCATCCTACGTTCCCAATCCCAGCCATATGTCACTAGCCCCCTCGACAGGCTACAAATCACCACATGTCGAAGAAACTTCTCGGTTTTCCAGCGCAGCAGGATACTACGCAAACGAGAACGACAGTTACCGATCTCGAAGCCCGCCTGCTGAAGAGAGCATGGAGTATTCGAATCTTACTGGGCCTAATGTCGCGGCTGGGCTGGGAAGTCCAACACGTACGGGGAGTCCGTTGATCAGGAGGCCGGTGCCGCAAAGTCCAGGGAGATCACAGCTCTCGCCGATTACATTGACTGATAGGGCAATGTCTGATGCGGGAAGTGGTGATAAGTAAGTTGACTTGCTCGGAAGGGTTGTTGTGTTGTTTGCTAATGTTTGTCATCAGTGTTGGGAGAACCAAGTCGCAGATTGGTCCTCACGAGATGCCGACGGCTGAAGATAGTCAGAGCTACATGCCATACTCAAGTCCGAGGTAGGCAGACTCGAATGTGATGGGTTTTGTAATTATGTTCGTGGCGTTTCCAGCTCTGTGAAGCTTGAGGTCCGCCTAAGGCGTGTCTGTTCTTTATTATACGACTTCTTAGATTGGAAGACACTATAATGATCTCTCCATAGATTCACTCAACCTCATGCGCTTCGTGATTTCTCTAGTACCTTGCCATTCAATTTTCGTGGAAATGTCATATGACGTAAAATTCCTCCTCCAAAGATTCCATCCTACAGAAAGGGCGGATCTACAATATCTTGATTGAAGATGGGAGAAATCTACGTAGAGTCGTTAACGTCCGAGGTACTAGCTAGATTCTCTACTGTTGTTTTCATCTTATAAGCGCTGCTCGAATGCTAGTCAGACCCACAAATTTATCGTAATCAGGGGTTGAGGATCAGACGGAGACCTGACTTTGGCTTTACCTTTAACCTCTTTAGGTCAGATGTAAATAGGCAAAGATATTCCAGGATAGTGACAGGTTCTTTGTCGTGATACCTCGCAGGACATCGTAAGAACATAGTAAGTCATAGGTGGCGGATGGAGAGTCATGAAACTGGATCTTTGATGAACCGGATTGACGTCAAATCAAGTTCACATCCCACAGCTGTATCAATAACGAAGCTGAATCTCCTGGTAGGAATTTGTAAGACCATTTACTAAAGAAGGAATACCCACCGGATCGAGAGTGGAGAGCCGCGACTTCCTTAGCCCCCCACCTTTGGATAATGATAAGCGTATATTTCTCAATACTGCTGGATTTCATTTTGCGATCTCCTTATCACGTTCAAGATTAATGATTGATAATGGCAGCAGTAGCAAAGCTGTCTCAAGTGGGAGGAATGCAAACTTCTCTTGAAGCAGCTCGGGAAGCAGAGCAGTGGCTCAAGACACGACTCTCCACCAAAACCGAAGCGCCCGCTTTCCGCTCAATTCCACTAATCGACCTCACCAAGTCATTCTCATCTTCCCTTGCCGACAGGCAAGCTATAGCCAAAGAAATCAACGAAGCTTGCACAAGAGTGGGATTCTTCTTCATCACTGGACATGGCATTCCGACTGGCGTGTGTAATGATGTGTTGAAGCTGGCTAAACGCTTCTTCCATGAGCTATCCCAGGATCAGAAAGAAGCTCTACATGTGAAACATAGCGATCATTTCAGAGGATATGAACCAGCTTCTTACACTTCTGTCAACGAGACCGTGGCTTCAGAGACGAAGGAGGCCTTTAATTGGGGGTATGAGTCCGGGCTTGATCCCACAGGCGGTGATGGGAAATACGTGGAACTAGACGGTCAACCAGAAGCATCTGTCAATGCATGGCCCAAGGAAGCCGAATTGCCTGGCTTTTACAAAGGAATTGCGAGCTACTACGGCCATGTTTTGTCACTAGCAAGACATCTCTTCCGACTCTTTGCGCTCTCTCTTGCTCTTCCGGAGGATTTCTTTGATCCTATGATGACACATCCAGGAGGAATCGCACGACTTATCCGCTATCCTCCAAGTACGAATCCGAAACCCCTGTCTGAGCTAAACGAAGACGAAGAAATTGGTCTCGGTGCCCATTCGGACTACGAATGCTTCACACTACTGCTCCAAGATTCTCCCGGCCTTGAAGTTCTCAGCCCTGACGGAAGATGGGTCAATGCTGAGCCTGAGGAAGGTGCTATTGTGGTCAACGTTGCGGACTTCCTGATGCGCTGGACAAATGGTGTTTACAAAAGCACGATACACCGGGTGGTAAATCGGACGGACAAGGAAAGATACAGCATTCCACTGTTCTTCTCAATCAATTATGATGAGACAGTCGAAACATTGCCTTCTTGTATCAGCAAGGAGAATCCATCAAAGTATCCGCCTATCAAAGCTGGTACTTATGTTTTGGACCGGTTGGGAATGACAGTCAGGACAGGGAAATACTAAGTGTGTTTTGTGGATTGACTTGGATTTTGGCTTTTATATCTGACCGGCCGATGATCTGGTCAAAGATACCTGTACACGACAATGCAGAGGTCATTGGTGTATTTAGACATGTAACTATCAAGTACGCAGCTCACCTGTCTCAACGTAACCGTTGAGACGTGTATCAAAACTATCAATTCTGAGTGCAAGTTTGTGTATAGGTAGAGGAAGCTGTTTTGAGCGCCGAACAAGAGATTCTGTAAAGTCTTATGTAGTGAAGATTGCTCGCTTTATATCGTGAATGTAGTATGACTGCAAGCGTATCAGGGCCGAGAGCTTGTTGGCTGTATTCTTTCTCTGGTAGGTCAAAGTCGACCGTCCAGATCAAGTCGTAGTTTCGACCAGCCCATATATCACAATAGACTAGCATTTTCGTTCTACTACAAGCTCGCTCTAGGGAAAATATTAGCTACTACACGATCTGCTACAATTCATTTGCTGAATACTCGCTTGGTTGAATGTGCCGTATATGGACGTGAATTGCAGCTTGGCGGTCAGATTGTTCACCTGCAATGCTAAGTTATTCGAGTTCCAAGTATTCTAGATTGACAATGTGATGCTTGCTCTCAAATAAGTGTAAAAATAGATGCGCTAGTGAAAAAAATTTGAAACACGTGAAATAATTCCCTAGAAATTCGTGTCGATCGGGAAAGTTGCTTGAAGGTCAAAAATACACCTCTACCCAAATGGTTCAGCGACAGCTTCAGAGAAATTTCACGGCTACACACCAAACCCTATCAGATGCGAAGTTTCGTTTAAGCTGTTGACGAATTATTTTAATGGCAACAGGTATCATATACAAATGTGCTCCAAAGCCGTACCTTGAAACTGTCCTGCCTACTCCGGCTCAGTCCGAAGTCAACTCCAACCCGCCGTAAAAGTTTGAAGAGTCCCTGAACTAACGCCAACTCACAAAATGCCAACTAATCACCCCCCTTCAATACCCTGAAAACGATTCCATCATACTCGAACAGTCCCTCCGATGGTGACATTCTCATTACCGTTCGGTAACCATGCCACATTCTCATTTCCCTCCCAAGCAGTACCCATCGGTTCAATATCACCCTCGGCAGCTTCATTCTCGATATAAATACCATCATCGCTAATCTCGCCCACAATACTACCCCTCCATTTTCTACTCGGCACTGGCGGCATCAAGCCCAAGCCTTCTCCGATCTCTCCAACAATACTGCCTCGCCAACCCCTCATACCATTACCAATCGCAGTTCCGTCCCCAGCCACAGATATACCAAGGGGTCCATCTTCTCCGCCACTGTACGCAAAGTCTTGTGCTTCAGGAACAGATAAACCATTGTTCCCCGTAAATGGTCCCCCAAGCGGCATACTGAACCTCTGAATCTCCGGTTTATCCTGCGCCTTCGCAAGTAACAACGACGCATATTGCCTCTGACTATTCGGAGTCTGACTCAACGTCTTGACAAACATCTCAAACGGATCTCTACCTACACCATAGGTCTCGCCAGGAAGACTAAGATTCAGCGAATTTCCGCACGCTTGTAAGACATCAACCATGGTGTTTCCAATTTCGAAGATCTTCTCGAAGATACCCATGCCATGAACTTCGATGGAAGAAGTCGGTAAGGAAGAGATGACATCTAGTAATGAGTGGGCGATTTTCAAGGGGTACCGGAAGGTCATGCTCTCGTCCTCGGCGGTGGATGAGAGAAGGCCTTGGCGCATGGATGATTGCCAGACGATGAGACGGAGCCATTGTTGCGTGACTAAGATGTCGGCTTTTTGGATCGAAGTCAGAGACAGGTTTGAAGTCGGATGAGGACGTGAAAGCTGCTGCTGTAAGGTGGTGTAAGTCGCTGTTGCGGTAGGTAAGGAAGCAGATTCATTCCAGGAATCTACGAACGAAGAGTCGAGCAGGTGGTATGAGTTTACGAGGTGAGTAAAGCCGGAGTGGATCTCGGGGGCTTCATACGCGTGAAGGGTAGTTGGAAAGGAGGGAGTCTTGGAGAGCGTGAGGGGCTTGTGCCGGAGGATGGCGAATGACCTTTTCGGATGCTGTCAGTCTGGGAGTTTTTGACTGGAACTTTGCGAGGAAGGGGAGACAGACCTTTCTGTCACGTAAAGAATCCAAAATGTCCGTCTCATACACAAAGCATCTGTAGGACTCAAGCTGGCATACGTATTATCATCATGAAAACCAAGATCCTGACCCATTGTTAAGGCTTCCCTCAGATAATACCAAGACTTCTTATTCTGGCCCAGCTCGAAGAAAGCAGTCGAGACGAAGTAGCTCGATATAACAGCATATAGCGACTTGTCCTCGACGAAATCATATGCTTGTCGCACCGAAATGCATTCATCGAGGAAAAACCGACCAGCTGCTTCCCATGAAGGGGGATCTGGGGCCATGGTTGGGATACTCTGGCCCGACATGTGCGTTGAGGTCAGCGCGCAGAGTGAGTAAATGAGGTTCTTTTCATACATTTCCTGGGGCCGGGCAGTCGATGCACGGAGTGTAGGCATGTGGATCAGTGGCATGATGGGGTAGATGTGTTCCATAAAAAGATCGATGCATGTTGGTATAAGGTGGAAGTAGGAGGGGCTATTTGGCAGATATTGGTCGCTCGTGAAGATACTGTTTGGTTCTTCAGTGAGGCAATGTGATGTTTCTGACGACAGTATGGGGTGCCACCTTTGTTGGTTCAGAGTTGGTGAGACGGCATCTGTACTGTCCGATATCCATTGGTCAATTCTGTGTGTTTATCAGTACCAAGCCTTGTATGATTTATGATGCGACCAGATTTAGGTAGCGATGAAAGACAGGGTCACATGACCAATATTAAGCTCGATTTATACTGAGTACCTATATGACCAAGACTTGAAGAAATCACACGAGATTAGACAGAAGAAATATGAACCTACGATGGTGGACCAGTACTGTGACTTCCCCCTCCCGAAGCTTTGGATATTGGAACATGCACATGCCCAGTAACCGAATCAAAGCTTACGCCATTTCCATTCTCATTCGGCAGCTCGTCGCCCTCTTGATTCCTCAACTCATTGATGACTCTCCCAGTACCTCTCTTCGGGCCTCTTCTCTTAGGAACATGCTCTCTCTTGCAAGTTAAAGAAGCATTCCCGCATTGATTACATGGGAATTCTCCGTCACATCGGATTCCTGTTGTGGGTCAGTGCTCGAGCTCAAGCTTTCAGGAAGTACTCAAGCTTATGGATACTACAACTCAAAAGATAAAGCAGGTCTCATAGGGCTGCATTTGAGTCATGCTGCAAGTAGATGATGATGTTAGACTTACGACGTCTCCGACAGTGGTCACACACGGTGCGGCGACCTGTCATTGGCTTGTTGTTTTCGGGGGACATTTCCAGATCGGATCTGATCCCAACAGCACAGTACGCGAACCGTGCTACCGGAACATCATGGAAAGTAAGACATTGATTGATGATCCAGGGAGAATTATCGGCTTAGGATTGAGCGAAAAATATGGCGAGTGGAGGGAGAAGGACGTTCAAGATTGAGCACGAGCAAGCATGATGACAATCAAGCTGTAGGTTCAGACAGAGGAGGGGTAAACTCCGACCTAATCGAAGAATATGGGCGTTACAATAGAGAGTGTCGTGTGGTGTCATGCAGAGTGTGGTGCATGTTGAGGGGTGCAGTGGTCCCCGTTGTCCACTAAAGTTCAGGCTTGGGAGTGGCAAAGACTTGGAATGCGGGGGAATGCGCCGCCATAGAAGGTGCTAGAGAGTAAGTAGTTTAGGCCATCTTCAGCCGCTGCAGACTATTTCGTTCTGGATCAGGCGACATACGCCTCCATTCTTTACTATCAACAAAAGCAATCGATATCTTGTTTGCATATCAACTGGGGAAATATGCCAGCTTTAGGACTTCGTTGGATTTTAAAGATAGGCATTAATGTAATCTTGATATCAAAGCATGAATCCTTCGTCCGTAATTACACGACATGCCTTCTAAGCTGGAAACAAATCTGACAGGCTTGTATTTTCTAGTCTATAGATCTCTTTCTAACATCAGATCCAGGCCATGGAGTCAAGTCTGGCTGCCATGCGGATGTCGAATTCAACTTATCCTTGGCAGCGTAGGATTTCCCTCCCAACTTGTCTTGGCAAAGGACAGTAATCTAGGTATATACTTCTTCTCATTTCACCCCATGCGCCATTTGATTACAGGCAGGTCGATAGCAGGAGTTCTCTGTGCAGTAACTTTTCCTTACTTTCTGTATCTGTGTTATAGACATCGGGAACATTTTCTTTGCTGCAAAGGGTTGAATTATAATCGACTGGAGACTAAGTGAGATCCTCAGCCTAAGCAGTCTTTTCGCGCGAAATAGTCTGATATGGATCATATATCTAAGCGAAGCTTCGATTTGTTGATTAAATATATAGATCTAGCCATATAGTCAATACTAGACTATCGATACAGGTTTGCCATAGACATCCTTAGATGCTTCTTATAATACTATTACAAATAGAGATCTGGCCAGTGGACATATTTTATATATAAACTCGTCAACAACTTTCAAACAGATGGTCTTCCTTGTATTCATGTTGGGCCAAATCTAAGCAACTACACATTGATCTTCTCGAAGCAAATTATCGCAATGCTCACGTTAGACAATTACCCGTTTGCATTGGCCGGTATTTCATCAAAGATACAAATGCACATTTCAACATCTCTTTGCATTTTCGAAACACAACTTTAGAGCCTTCAACTTCTTCTTCATCATCTAAGTTTCAGAACTTTTTGTGCATTGATACGAGTCGTGTAGCCAGTGCAGCACAATGCCGAACTGATCAAGTGACCTCCAAGTGTTCGCTCTGTAAGACTGACCACAGAAAGGCAAAGCACTGGTTGCCGCGCGGCAGATTGTAAAAGGTACAAGCATATCCAGCGATCTCGCTATTATAGATCCGGAAGGTGGACTAGATAGTCACCCCATCTCGGCAATCATTCACAAGCAAGTCGATGCTCTCCCATCAGACCAAGAAGCAGCTGACGTCTCTCTACAAAATATCCAAATGGTTGACGCCGATAACTCCACTGCGCAGTACATGGGAGTCATCCGCAAGAGCGCACTTCCCCTAGACACCGCGAAGGAAGTATTTGTCTCCATGCCTGCTGATTTAATCACACTTACGATAACAATGCTCAGAAAAGCTGTAACGGGAGTATCAAGCGACATGTCGTTCATGCATTGCAAGATATTGAGAAAGGCGACGTGATAACCATCTACTACCTTGAAACTCTCAACAGATGCTCGATCGGCTAGAAACTTTGAGTAGGAACTTCGAATTCACGTGCGAGCGTAATTTGTGTTCTTGGGCGACGGGTGAGAGACGAGAGAATGACCGGAGACTGAGTGAACATCACACTGGGTAGTTTTATAGCGATTGGTAGTCTGGTGGAGATCTTAGACGGACCACAGTAAAGCTTCGATATTTTGATCAACAGATCCAGCTGTACAACAAATCCGAGCTTAGCGATGTAGGTTTGCCACAGAAATTCCTGGATGCTGCTCAAATTGCCATTGCAGATGGAGATCTCGCCAATGGACGGACATATCTTCGCTGAACGAGCACGGGGCTGTTCTTAAAAAAAATTGCTCTGGAAGGCAGCTATAGCTTGAAAGTGCTTTAATCTCAAAGGTCTGATGGTGGATGCTCGAAGTACGAATGATAAAAGATATTGAAGATTGGAAGATCGAAGGAGTGGAAGACTGCTGTAGATGATGTTCCGGTAGGACTGGATCTGAAGGAGACGGAGATATGGCTCTGGAGGAGGATTCCCACTGGCCTTGAGTACTTCACAACCGTAACACATCCCCAAGTTCTGTCGAAACTCTAGATGAGCGCGAACATAGCCACCAATTATACACGAGTAACGTTGGGCATACATATCGACCACGACGACACTGGGTGATCTAGCCGAGATTGATCATTTCGTACAGTGACTCTTTTGAGGTCGAAGATTACAGGTGTGTCGACGGAAAGACCGTTCCTCTCTTCTGGTGCATAAGTGGGAGAGGCCGTGTTTTGGACTCTTCGATGGTCAAGGATGGGGGCATTTGTTGCAATTCTCCACGCCTCATCAATTCATATATGCGAGCCAGGAATCCGTCGTGAACAGCCTGCGCATATCCAATACATTGGTACGATACTGCTGTTTCATTCCAGCCTCGATGTCCCAGTCCGATCCATTCTGCTTGCCTTAGTTCTACAATCGATTTTCTTACCACTGGAGAAGATGCTCAATTTCAACCTTCATTCCACACGCCGTCCCAGGGAGAATCCTAGCATTTAGAAGCTTAACCGACTGCGTGTGATAGCCTTAGGCTCGTATCATGTGATTAGCGTATAGACCATTAGCTCAGAGGTAAAGATCTTCGGAGGTCGCCGAACTTTCTAAATAATACAACTATATTTACTACCTACTAGGTTTCTAATCTCTTCTAGTAACTACCGTAGGGAAGCTTCGAATTTCTATTTATCTTATATTTCTTTTACACTAGAGATTCTAATCTTCTTTCTAATGTCGCTACTACTATTAAAGCTATAGTAACACCGCCGCCGGCGCCCTTAGTACTAGTAGTATCAGATTTAGCCTTATATATATATCAGGCTACTTAGAGGTGCTCTAATATCACTAAACCCTAAGGCTATAGATCTAAGATTAGATATCTCGGAATTTCTGAAGTTAAATAACCCTTATTAATACTAGTATCGATCTCTCAGCTCGAAGCCTATATATTAGTAGAGTTATACTAGGCTACTAAGTGCAGGGTACCTGCTTCCCTCTCATCTCGAGAAGTAATATGTCATTGAAAACTCTGACTGCCTTACTCTATAAATTACGCGAAATTATCAAATTCTAGGTAGCTACTATCTCGACTAACTATACTCCATATAGGCCTTTCGAATCCACCTCGAGCCCACCCTAGTGCCTCGAATCACATTTTCGAGCCCGCCTCGAGACCTAGATATTACTGATAATCTGGAGCTACTCTATAATAGTGCATATAAGGCTGAATAATAAGCATCTGCTGTATATTAATTAAGACCTGTATTAACTATAAGTAGCGATTTAAGTAGTGAGGAATCTGATTATATTAACTTATTATTCTAGGAACTTATAAGTAGTATACTATCGTAATCTCTAAACTATAGTTATATTAT
>JACBAH010006940.1:0-17777 GCA_014282315.1 Neospermospora avenae | reverse complement strand
TAATTATTTAGATTATCTTTTCGCACACTGCGTGCCACTAGCAATGGGTTCAAATCTTGTGTCTACCGATGATACCTTGGGCCCCCTTCCCGGCTGATCTTTTCTAGAAATGAATTATTCTGCACATTTGAAAAGAACCAAACACAGAGAATGACGACGGCGCCAAGGTACTGATGAAGTCAGGCGATAGACCACACCCCACAGGCTTGGAGGGGGGAATGTGAGTGAATCATTCGGAGATGCCCGGCTGGCCGAGTTCTCAAATGTGCAGCTGCAGGGGAGTAAAAAAGAAATCGCATCTTCGCGCATGCGGTGGATTTTTACCCAAGGCATAATATTTACACACCAGGAATGAGAAGGGAGGCTTGCGCTCTTGCGATCCTGCAAGAGCGCCCAAAGAAGTACTGCATGGCTTATCATCACTTGTGAGTTAATCCCGGAACAAGTGCCTTTCTACTCACCTCAAAAGGTTGAACGGTCGACAGGTAGAGATTCGCTGGATAATAATGGTATCAATATCTGTGCTTCTTCGAAAAGTGCAACCACCTCTGAATGTGTTTCCTACATCTTGCTACAAGTCAGATTTATTCTGGCCGGTCAAGACAGAAAGAACACCATCTCAAAAATAAAGTGTGGCACACCACATGCAGGGCGAAGTATACCTCACTAAGTGAACAGACTGGTGCTGTCCCGCTCTGCCCGCATGTTCACCGAGCAAGTTAGAAGTGAGACACAGTTGTTGACGCGACATGAGTTGCCCAGATGGGTGGACGACCCAAGCCTCTTTTGCGACTGCCTTGCGAGATTGCCCACAATTCTACCGCCTTTTTCTCCGTGGCAACGACTCAAGCAATTGCTCTATCCTCAGGCGTGTGAATAGCACTCGTAGTCATATGTCGACATGTGTAAGCATCCCCGATGCTGCTAGCACCTTTGACAGGCTTAAGCTCTTCTGTGGCTCGGTATGTAGGCAGACCTCGCTCGCAAAAGCCACAACTTGAATTTGGCCGCTTTCAGGATTTGTAGACAGGGCGTCTTACATGCCGCGTTCGGTGTCACTTGCAAATTTTCAACGTCATGCCTCGTTGGGGCGATCAGACGTTTGATCCGGGATCTGGATTCGAACGCTATCATTCAAGTTGCTAGGTGAAAATATACTGACCAGTGTCTTCCATCGATCTAGACGTTCACAGCCTGGCATTCAACTATACATAATGCTGAGCAATTGTATGTTGTTGGTTTAAGAATATGTGGATACCCAGAAGTCCCCACTTGGTGCCTCTTAGTGCTGAGCTACACACTGGAGCTCGGCCCACATCAGAAGCTTATTCAATGGAGCTTCATGTTCATGCCGCGTTTCGATGTGGAAATAAGTACTCGGTGTCCAGAGCGACCGTAAACTGCTCAATCACATTATCTGACGAAGCCTAGAATTGCCAGCTTAACTGAGCCTTCTAACGATAGCAAAATGATAGCAAAGCAAATTCTCATACTTCCATGGAAGAAGTTCTCAAATATGGATTTTAAAGAGTTTCCAGCCGTCCGCCGAGAACGGTTTCTGGAAATACAACTAGATGTGCACTGTGAGCAGCAATATCTGCTCATCGCGAATTACTACATACAGCTGTTTGGAATTTGAATCATCCCCTTTCGTAACCTTTCTTCGTCTCGTGAGTATTCTTGATCGCATCATCAGATGTGTATGGAGCTGAGAGGAATCCTTCTTGGCGCCCGCCCTTGCGCTGTCGCCCTGCTGGTCCACTCTGCCCGCCCACACATAAGCGAAAGTATTCTTTCCCTTGACTGTATCTACCTTCAAGTACAAGGTGCCAATGCTTGAAAGATAGCGCAATTAGACCAACGGTGGACAGCTGAAGTTTTCCACGGTAGATACACATAGATTCAATATTTCTGGATGGTAATTTATTTCCGAATTTGTCCCTGAGTAGCACTCAGCGAGGTGTTGAGAGTTTGGACTATGTGCTACATTTTGAGCTCTCTTTCTGATCATACTGTATGTATAGAACAATGCCAATAAGTAATCAATATTCATAACGCAGCTTTATTCCTAAAGTATTACAGCACAAATAATAGACTTGTTGAGAAATTGACGGAAGGCTCCGTAATCTATGCGAATCAAATCATACCGACTATGTCTTCTACCGAAGCTTTACTACCGGCAAACGCCTTAAGGAGAGAAAAGTGCTTTTAATGCGGGATATACAAGCCCACATTTAGCTACCTGGTTCGTCCACAGATCGACAAGTCGTCGAAGAACGTTCAATTATATTCAGTATAAACTATCCGAGAACTTCGATTCCATATACCAACATTCATCCACACGAGTGGTAGTGAGAGTATTACATGCAGCATAGGTCTTCGTGGGGTTTTCTTCTTCTATACTGCGAAAACACAGCGTCGAGAAATCTGGGGCGGAACAGCTAGGTCTGAGTCAAACAGAAATAATAGTACCATTATGATCGTATTACACAGATCGTAGGTCATGACAGGATTTTACAGAAATAATTACAATTTCTTTCCTAGAATGTGATGTTTACCGTTGGAAGGAGCAAAGCGAACCGGCGGACTAGCCAAAGAAAAAGCTATATCGGCCCGCCTGACTTACCAATATCTTCAACCGCGAATGTTTCCTCTGAACTGTAGGTAGCTCTGTTTCATAATCTCAGAGAATTATTTGTTAGGACAGTGTACGTCTACGACCAAACAGAGCGAGTTGGGATAGAGGATCTTCTCTTTAGTCGCATAGTCAAGTGCTACTCAAAGTATATGCACAGGACACAGGTGTGTCAAAAACCTTTACTAAATTGGTTCACTGACTATATACTGACAAAGGTCACATCAGAAAAGTGAAATGCAGACACCGATAGACGCTTCAATGATAGGCAAAAGGCCTCCCTCAGGACCCTCGCAACACGTTGTGGAATAGCTGAACAGAATAATATCAAAGTCTTGTCCAATTTGCAAGCAAGACACTCGCCCCATGGAGCACTTTCTCATCACCAAATAAAAGCATTTGGTACGTGGAAAAGGCATAATAAAGAGACATAGATTTGATATTTCAAGTCTTCTTCATCACAGTTTCATACCTGAGACTTTTTCATAGCTCTTTCACTCTTTCCCAGCTGGAAAACTGTATATTATAGATAGAGAAAGAGTGTACCCCGGAGAAAGACTGAAACACAGTGCGAATCTACTATTGGAAGAACGACAAGATTTCTATGAACATGTACCCGTATATCAATCAAAAGATTGTCGTCCAAATTTCCCATCTCCTAAATATATTTTCACCGACAAACTCTTGATTACTTCAGTCTGACAAACTGAGGAAGTTTTTAAGGAATTATTTGCCAGCACTTTCCGGCAGATTGGTTTTCACAAGCTCCATAATCGCGCTTGGAACGAGATCTTGAAGTTGTCCATTTTAAGCGTTCTTACGACAAGAATGCTAGCGTTGAACTAAGTCAAAGGTCTATTAATTTGTCATTCAAATTGCACTACGCTTTTTTTCATATCAAGTTTCTCAACAGACGGAAAAAAGCATCTTTCGAAGCGTTGATACAATTATAATTGGACCTTTTTGATTGGATGCGAGCTGTGATATGATTCGATACTAAGCGTTCATGTACCACTGCTTACAGAGATGTATTCGCGGACTTTACCAACCATTTGCTATTGCCTCGGCAGCAGACTAGTCTTCAAGGAGACAGACTAGTGGGAAAAATCACGTCTACTTGATCTTTCCTACATAGAGATCTTTTGTTGAGAAGGTTGTGGCACAGAATGATTGGTATAGTATGTTCAGTAGTGCAGCTACCCCGAGACAGGGATTGAAAATGAATTTGAGCTTAGCTTATAAGTATGCAAGGCTCAGCTACCCTATTGCATATGCGGCTTCATAGTCAGTGGGCGCGGCAACATGCATTTCACCAGATTGCGTTATCAAAGGGTGCTACCAGACTAGGGCGAGACACCCGATCGTTTGCAAGCAGCCGGGTCTGGGATGGCTACATCTTTTCATAACTCATTGTTTGCTGCATCAATTTGTGTAAAGAACTTTTGGGTTTGCAATTGCTCATTTCCACGTCATCGAAGCTTGAACACAAATTTAGCCTTATTTCTAGTATACCACTGGATCCATGTCTAAAAAGAAGTCGAAAGCCGGGAGCGGTCAAGAGTCCAGACCAATACGGCATTCGAGGACACAGTACGCGTTGAAGTCGCCAAGCATTTGATCAACGGTAATGTACAACGGTGATCGCGCAAGGGAGGAGTAAGCCTCGGGCTGAAGTATCATCTTGCAAGGCTGGGTCTCAAGGGCTGGAAGTCCGATGCTTGATGAAGTGCTTCTGACTGCCGCTTTTAACTAGGAGATGGTGTGAAGAACCTCAGCAGCAATGCCCCCGGGGTCTCGCTGACCTTGGTATGCATATGGATACTCACATAAGCATGATGTTAGCATCCTTTCCGTGCAGTTGTTGTATTGTATGCACGTGGATGCTCACATAAGCATGATGTTAGAATCCTTTCCGTGCAGTCGTCGTATTAACCTACCACAGATAACAAATCGCAATTTCGGAAAGATTGAACATATAGTAATTTTTTAGGAATCTTGGCTTATTATAAAAGATTCGTGAAGATTTAGGATATGTACTACGATGTTTCGAAATTCAAATGTTGATGAAAATACTTTCGGGTCACACACCTCAGGTGAGCTATTATCCTCCTAGCGTCGGCGTCTCGTGTTGGCGACCGATCATGTTGCTTCGGCCATCCTTTAGGGAGTACGGAGGGTTCTCCATGTTGCTGCGCTGATCTTTTCTTCGGTGGTACTATTGAGTGTCTTTGCTTGCGATCGGAATTTAGGTGGGGGTGGTTATTATTCTAACAACACTGTGCCAACACAGTGATCGGTCCTGACCAATCTCCTCACTTGCAATTCTTTTGTTTTGAAACATCTTCCCTTTCTTTCACCTGAGTCGCCATGTCTTCTTTTACTCTATTGATGCTAGTGAGGAAACTTTCGTTCAGCGGCTATGTATTTCACATAGCCAAACATTTAAGAAAGATATAATCTGCCTGTTTCGAGGTGAATGAGGGATCAACGGCATACGTCACGCGAGCTGAAATAGGCACAATTGTCTACGATACTTATTCCAGATAGAATCCATCGCCAGAGTTCTTGGCTTCGCTTTCGTAATTTCGCTTCTCTTTCATGAAGACCATGTGCTTTTTTTTTGTATGTATCTAAGCAAGATCGAAGCCATCTAGAGTTCCAGTATGATCATGGCTGCCAAGCTGCCAGTCTTTTAGTGTGAGGGACCACACAAGCTGGTCGATGGTCACTCTATTGGATAAACTTCTCGAAGAATCTCTGATCCAGAAGTTTCCCTTGTGAAGCTAGTCAAGCGACTCTTACGAGAAGTCTGCTGCTAAGTACACATTTGCATTGTGACATATTTATTTCCATCCCGTCCATCTAACAACCGAAGAAGACATGCGATCCAGAACGCATGATCAGCAATGCGCAATTATGCCTTACTCTTTCGTGAATATGATAGATCTAGTCTCGATAGACTCTCGTGCCGGCGCTCCCTTAGGGCAGTTCGGATTATTAAAAGATACGTGAGGGCAGACTTGCAGAAATTTGTCAGTCATGAATTTTGATCTGCAGAAGGAGATTCTCACATCGAGCATGGGTCCCGGCTTTGGTATCATACATGACGAAAATAAAGGGTTCAGATGGTGTTTGTTTCTCAAGCCAGAACCTAACCATCATTAGTATTCGCTTTTTTTTTGGTATTGATCCACACCCACCATTCGTGTTTTGGATTGAATGTCAAGTAATACACTTCTCCAACCCGGCCAGGGATTATACGATCTGCTGCAACGAGGTCGTCCGCTTCGACAGAGCGGCTATCGCAAAGTGCAAGAGGTCGATCTTCAAGGACAGGAACAAGTGTCCGCCAAGTACTTAAAAGTATTAGAAGCCGTCATCTGCAACTTATCGACTCACTTACTTGATTATGCGACATCGATAGGCGGGATTCAGGAACTGTAACTTGTCCTCTTCGGACAAATATCTATTGATTACATCGGGTCCAGAATCATACGTAATGTCTACAGTTCAGCTATTAGCCATCAATTTTCGCACCCCGAGGAAGAGAAATGCACCATTATGTACGCCTTTTGCCGGACCCTCTGTATGCAACAGATCTGCGAGATCCAGAGTGTCCCTCTGGAATGTAATGTTTTTTCGTAGCACAGTATCGTAGCATCTTGCGTAGATCGCCCCAAGAGTATCTTTCAACAGCTGCTCAGTTTCTGCTTTATACTCTTGTACATCTTCGGCTCGCTCGAAGCGAGAGAATTTGCTTTGATGGATTACAACCTGAAAACCACACTCATTAAGATCTACCGTCCGATGTGTTTGACGGAGATCCTGGATTGCGATATTGTCGTGATTTTCGAATTCGAGATTATCGACCCGCTGGAGATCTGGATCGAATCCTTCCTGTGGAGCAAGAAAGCACCAGTAGGGCTTCTCTGTATTGTAAAGATCGAGCTTTTGGAGGTATTCGAGGGTAGCATTTACTTGAGGCATCTTCTGCTGCTCTGTTGAGTACTTCTTTGGCAATCGAATGCCGACTACCAAAAGGCCGCTTTTAGCAAGCCAATGTCAGCAATATGCACCTTCCCCACTATTGCACTGCCCGTTGCTCATTGTGGATTGCTGCATAATGCTGATGTTGCATAAGAGATTCGATGGTGTGCTCGCCACAGGATTAGGCGGGCCGAGCTTGAGAAATCAATTCCTTCGGCCAGGACTCTTTGATAATGACCGTCTGTTGTACCATTTTCCAGCGTATTGATCCAAGTAAAAATTAAAATTTTCATGTGGCACAATGATGTACATGCAAGTTGCACGATCCCTTCAGCTCCTGTTGAACATGGGATCGTCAAGACAAGCATCAAGCATCGAATGTACCCCGGCAGATCGAGCTCTCCACCGGAGTAAGAAGAGGCCGATATTGACTGAAGAACAAATATATCGGAGCTGTGATTTACCTAAATCCTGGGGATCTAATTAGCTGCAGCCTTCCTCGGTAAATTCCTGTTATATCTCTTAGTGTCTCTGATTCATTTCATGATATTTAATATTCATTATTTCGGGGAATAAAGTATAATTCACTTCGATTTCCGCACGCTTGCTTGCCTTTTCAGAAACCTTTTCGTTGGTGGAGATTCAGGGTGCTGTATCACTTACCCCCTTATCTTCGGCTGCCCATGCTTTTGTACATAAATGTTCAGCCTCCTCCACGCACTTCCGGCAGAACTTCCTTGTATCCTTAACCTCACCATCCTCAACACAAACATCGACTGAAAATCACTGCTCCGCCACAGATATCGTTCATGTCTCCGCCATAGTTGTGCATGCGAATTCAAAATTCAACCAATCCCATTACTTCAATACTTTCTTTCCAAAGCCTGACATACACGCACTAATCTTTTTGTCGATAATTCGCACAACGTCTAGATATTCGGGACAGATTCCGGCTCGAATTGTAAGCCATTCGATCGATAATTGAGCCTGCCATAACAATGTCAAGCTCTGATCCGCAGATGGTATGTTTCTTGAACGTGCGCTCTATCAGACCAATATCTAAACTCCATGCCCATTTCCAGTGTACTTCGAGATCTGTTTCGCCTGAAGTTCCGCCATACAAATTGGCTTCGCACGATCCCAAAATACCTGCTTCAATACATCAGTACTTTGACTCTGTTAGTCAAGAGGGTTTCCCGCAGGGCAAAGCTCCGAAAACGCAACCGTGGAAGGTGAATTGGACTGGAGAACAACATCCTACAGCAGACGGAAAGTTGGTAGTCGCATGTCCAAAGATCTGTAATTACGGTAGGTGCCGGATGATCTCGCGCCGTCTTTCTCGAAGTCCTACCTCGAATAGTACTGACATAACTACGGTGCAGGGAGCAGTAATTTGGGGGGACTGTGAAACTCTTATAATTCATAGAAAAATGCCAGCTAGAATTTACTCGCAGGTTTCACTGTCATTCATGTCACTTTTCATCTTTTTACAAATCGACTGAAAGGGCCGGTTAAAGACCACGTTGATAGGCAGATAGAGAGCTCTCCAGTCAAAGTCTCCAGCCCCAACTTTCAGCGTTCTAATCTGCCTTGCATGATGTCCCATATGTCTCATGAAGAGGGTGTGATCATGACAGCCAACAAGATAGCCCTTTTCCCAAAGTCCTGAAGATGGCAGCAGCATTGGTGTAACCATTTAAGCCTATCGTACCATCTGTTTTTCATGTATGTAGTTCCTATTGGAAGGAAGTTGAAGCCACAAAAGTTGCAATATAGTGATGCGGGGCATGAAGCACGTCGCCCGATCCAGAGTCTTAGGCGGACGACAATAGAGGGATATTGAGGATGCCTTACACCTTTGACTATATTCCGGGGTGATCCTTTGCCCCAGCTAGAATGTCGATTCAGTTGGGCACTGCAAAATATTTGTTCTCGATTCAGAGTCACATACTCAAAATATACTCCGAGTACGTTTACGATTTGTGAGGCTGTTCACCACACTCGGAGCCAGTTTGACCTGACTTACGCTCAACCGGCACCAATAATTGCGCATTCATTCTCAGAAGGAACTCGTTTCACGTCTTTTTCACTTTGCAGCGATGGACTTACCTAGCAACAAGGACGACGAGTATGATGTCGACTTTAGGTATGAAAATGCTCCATGGATCTATAATCCGACTGACCACTGCGTAAGTGATACACGTGAGTTTGCATGCCAGAGATGGGACGACGCGTTAGCTTTCGTCAAAGACGAGCTTACAAGAGCTGGTCAGTTCCACTTCTTATATTCTGGTCGCAAGGCTTTGACTGTAACTATTGTGGCATAGACTACGAAAGCATCAGCGCCGCTCGAGATTGGCAGGACATCGTCAACGACATCCGCAGCATGGCAGCAGGTCGTACCACATCGCCTGCGAACAGACTGTTACTGAATCGTATGCTACCTTTTCCAAGGTCTTTGTTGAACATCGTCACGACATTCATCAGCACGATCAGTCCCTTCGAGAGGGAGTTTAACATCCTCTGGGGACTAATGGCAATGAACATACAGGTGTGTTTCAGCTGTTTGGGTCTACTGCTTCGAAAGGAGAGCTGACTTGACCAAGCTTTCCAACTCGTCCTTGGAAAAGCTTTCGCGGACAGCAGGCTGGACTAAGAAAGCCAGAGGCTGCCTCGACCTCTTCACCCGCTGTCTCGAGAACTTCGCAGAAGATTTCAATGAAGCGCGCCTATAATCGTGGATGTTCTAGGTATGAAAACAGAGCTTCTGATGATCAGCCCCGCACAGATTAATGACCTTATCAGAATCACTCTTGCAAATGTTGGGCGCGTCTGTCAAGCATCTACGTCAATTTCCATCGGGTACGTCACACAGATAGCTTTTGTTGTATCTCCATCATCGAGGTCCTGAAGTCCCTGAAGATTGCTGATTTGGTCGTGTAGAGAGCGACTCGTCTCGTGGCTGGAGGATGTTGGAACCCAGAATCAATGAGTCTCTTGCCGATATGGAAGCTGCAATCAGGCACCTGAATGACATGTATATGCATTCCAAGGTCAACATGGCGCGCCAAGTCCACAATCTCGCACTTCGTCATGCTCCAATCGTCCTTCCGGACGAAACGTGTACATTTCCGGTCACAATGACGCCCAGAGAGAGAAACTCGGAGTTCTATGGGCGCAAAGTCGAACTGGATAAGATTGACAATTATTTGGACCACAAAGGGAACACTGCCCTTCGCACATACACTATCTACGGTAGAAGAGGCGTCGGTAAGACAGATATTGCCCTCGAATATGTGCATAACAATCCGGCTCAATTTGAAGCGATTTTCTGGATACAGTGCGAGACTTTGGCGAGTTTACGTGGGAGTTTCACCGAGATGGCAGTAGTTTTACAACTTCCAGACGCCGAAAGAAATGGTGCGTTTTGAGAGAATGTATGGCTTCTTTCCTATCAGCTAATTTGACCTTTCAGGCCACCACGAGGAGAATCAAATGTCCGTTTTGAAGTGGCTGAAAACAACTAGTAAGACTCGTTAAATTAATGGTCTTATAGCAATCTAAACATTGCGCAGAACGAAAGTGGCTCTTGGTCTTCGATAACGCTGGTGAGTTTGGTAACTCCTGTGTCCTTCATCTTTCAGACATCACGCAGCCAGGCTGATGAACAATACAGAGCGAGATACCATCTTAAAAGGATATTGGCCTGTAGGAGCAAGTGGTGCAATACTGTAGGATAAGTCGCTCGGTTTGGGTGATCTGGCTGACCGCAAGACAGCATTACCTCAAGGAAGTATTTCAATTTCACCAATGACGCGCAAAGAAATGGGGATACTGTGAAGCCATTTAGCGACCAGCAGAGTTGGCACTTGTTGATGAAGCTTCTTGGTCCCCAGTGGGAGGACATGGATCGAGCCGGCAAGATCAGAATGTCAGAAGAGACAGCGGCGAAGGCTTTCTTGAAGAGTCTAGGTGGTGTATAGCCTCCCCAGCCTGCTTTATTTATAGAGCCTGAGAACTCTGCAGTTGGCTTTAGCTATCCAGCAAGCCGCTCATCTGATCAAGAACGATCAGATTGGTGGTCCGACGATTGCGTCAACGCTCGAACATTTCAGAGAAATGAGGGAAAATCTTCCCCCACGGCAAACTTCGGATCGATCCAACCTCATTCATTCTCTAGACTCCTTGTGGAACATGACATTTCAGCATCTAGAACGAAACTCCCAGAAACTTCTGAAAGTTCTCTCACTTCTCTCTCCCGGTAATACTTTTCACAACGCAGATCAATATTCTTGGAATCTAAAACCCCATAGATGGAATTTTGATCGATCTCTTTCTCCCAAAGAATCAACGAGCACTAGACGGGGAGCTCGATTTTTGCAAGCAGCAGTCGAATCTCATCGATTCCGATTCTCAGTTTGCGCTGTCAAGTGTTATCACAGTGCCACAGAAGTTGCGTGAGGCTATCAGACAGCTAGTCGAGTTCAAGCTCATCCGAGAGGAAGGTCGCGAATTGTGGGCACATCGTGTTGTCCAAGAGGCAGTTAATTACCAAAACAGCCAGGATCTGCAGGAATACTTCAATAGCGCTAGCGCAATTGTCTACGAGGCATTCCCACAACAAGTCCATGGCGACTACCTCTCGTCTCACTGGGGGACCTGTGAGACCTATCTTTCTCATGGAGTCCGGCTGAGTACTCACTTTGCGGATCTGCAAAGATCGCAGGCAGCTCTCACTTTGAAAGGGTATGAATTTCTGCACGTAGTTAAAGTCGAACCGGTGTAGGTGAGCTGCTCGCTAATTCATGTTCAACAGGTCCTCAAGATTCATTGACATGCTTTCCAATGTTGCTTGGTACTTGTATGAAGTCAGTGATTACGAAACTTGTTTGCGAGTCGTCGATAACGGCCGTATAGCATGTGGTGAAAGCGTGGGATCTCTACAATACGCTACGTTGTGCAACGTCGCTGGAGCAACATTCTACGAACTGAACAGGCTCCGTGATTGCCGTGATAACTTTCAGGTCTTCTACGACATTCAAAGCAAGTGTTTGCCAGAAAATGACCTTCAGGTGAGTATCTCTGGTCACTGACCTATGGTGACTTCACTGATCTTCTCTCAGCGATCAAGCTCAATCCACAATCTCGGTATGCTTGAAAGTACATCTGATAACCTGCCAAAGGCCAGAGAGCATCTCAACCGGGCAATTTCAATGCGACTAGCCTTCGGCGACTCTGCATCAAGCCTACTGGCAAATTCATACTTGTGTATGTCGCGAGTCTTTTATCTGGAAGCAGAATATCAACAGGCTTTCAACATGTTAGCGAAGTCCGAAGCGCTATATGTTCGAACGGCTGGAGCAAATACCCAGTTTATGTCTCAGTAGGTCCTCAAGCTCCATTGGTGAAGAGATATTTAACAATTGTTGTAGCGTCCATTATGCGTATGGTAACGTGGAATATGAACAGGAGAATTGGGCCAGTGCCAAACGATCGTACGATACATGTTTGAAGATATCTCTAGCTAATTCACCAATCCATCCAATCACAGCTGCCGCGTATTACAGTCTTGGATGTGTCGAAAACAAGCTTGGCCATCACGATAATTCTCGGTAAGTCACCACTGAAGAGGATTGTGGAACGCAGGTGGCAGGCTGCCATCTGCCGCCTGCCTTGACTGTTACTGATCAATCATTTATAGTGCCTTCCTCGACAAAGCACTTGCGATTGCCCAACTACGAAGCCCGACTAAGGTCGACGGGACCATGGCTCGTATAATGTGGATGAAATCCGTGGTACTTTCAAACAACACATTTGGAGAGTTTGCGAAGGAAGCACAAGACCTAAGGAACCGAGCAGAGCTGGCCCGGCGTGAGCTTTCAGATAACGGTGAAGGGGGTGCTGTCATCGTCCTCGATGACGAAGGTAACGAGGATCAGCTCGACACTGAAGATGCATACGATGCTTTAGTACCAGGATACTTTAGATAAGAGGTCAAAGTCTAACTTCTCTTGGAGAGTGTAATCCCGGGTCTTTTCATAAAAGGTTTCAGATAGTTCATTCAGGCGTAACCGGCATTCTGCGAAGTCATTCTTGCATAATCAGTTGTTTTCCAATTGAAGATCTTTACTTAGTCTACATAGCCGCTTTTGCAACACCGTTCAAGTATAATTCATGGAGTCCTACATTCCGTCTGTAATCTTGCATAATATAGCTGAAAACTCTGCAGAGCTGCCTGAATTTGAGAGTAATTAGCACGGTACGGAAGCACTGGTTCTGTTTGATTTACCTGAAGAAGAGTGAAAAATAATGCAGCTGCACCTATGATGATGACAGCCTGGAATCAATTAGCACAGATCTTCCAAATTTGTCATGTATAACCCACCCACAAGTTCCACCACTGCAATGGGTGTCTTTGATCATACCACAGTGAACAAATCCCGCTCGGATTGTGGCCTTTTACAAATTGCTGAAGGATCATCAATTTCACAGATAGAAATGAATAATCATTGATCGGGCTATATCGATCAGCTGGATCTACAGCGCCAATTTCCTCCCACACCTGTCGAGCATCTTCGCAGTCCCAGCTCTGACCGCACAAGATGCCCAGAAGTGGATCACATCTCTCATCAGGGTTAACGTTACTCCTGGTTTTTCTGTAGTATGGCCACGAATATTTGTCTTGCCCAAATATGAGTCTGTATGATAGAAGTACTTCTTTGAAGTATTCTCTGGCATCGTCCGGTCCTAATTTGCCATAGGAGTCCACATTTGCGGGCTCTGAAAACAGTCTATCGAAGTTAAACTTTGATTTCGTAATACATTGGATGACCTACTGGGATAGACAGCAGCGATCTCGCTTACAACACATGATCAAGCAGAGTGATGGATATTTGAACAATTTCAGGGTTCTGGATTGGCTATCGAATTCCAAGTGCAGGCAAAGGCTATCCACCCATTGGATTTTGATGGAAGTTACCATATGTAGGGTATAGAAAGAAAGCATTGGAACCTCCAGCCACTGATCAACCTGACCGCAACTCATTCGAGGACTACTTTGACCGCTTGAATTTTGTCGATTATGCTCTGGTATTATTTGCCCGAAGTTTCTGAGACAGTTCGGTAGGGGCTGCTCTACAAGATCGATATCCTGGATGCTGCTTGACAAGATTGTTGACTTTGGCAACAGTAATTTACGTCGAGAAACTCGCTGGTTGGACTTTGGGACCGGAACATCAGAATTAACAATGGTCAGAAATCCATTCTCCGGTTGGGTATCTGGGCTGTAAAGCAGTGCTATTAAGTTGGATTATGAGATTTCGCAAAGAATGGTTCGTGGGGTTTAGACTTACTCATCCATCCAATTGTGATGAAGACTAATCGCGTTGCATGCGTCTGGTCGCTATCGGTCTCTTTCAGTGCTCCTACTTTGTAAAGAGCGTTTGCAATGTCGACTAAGGCAAGACCTTTTTCCTCCAAGGTACTGACAATAATCGCAAGTGAGGTATAAGCAGCATCCATTTCATCCTGGCTCGGAGTCTGGGTAGCTAGATTGACTTCTAGCAGAACCGGTTGAAAGACGTCAACCCATGATTCTCGAATCCTGGCGTCTAGAAACCCAAGGTACCATCTAGCAGCCATCTGAAAGACGCCATCGTCCAGAACTCCACCGGAAATAGCGGTTAGCAAATCATCTTGGGCTGGTGAAACAATGGCTGGCTGGACCACAATTGACCTTGGTACGTCTGGGGCATCCAGATTGACTGACAACAAAACAATCGATTAGAAGCCGGAAAAGTTTCAGAGTATTGTGTTACTTACAAGATGGGATCAAGTTCAACAACCATCGTGAAGTACTCGCTGAATTGCGAGACGGCTTTTTCTCATCGACAGCAGATTGACTAAGCTGGCCAGGAGTCGTACTTTCATCAGTCGGATGATTTTGGCCTACTTCTTTTGCCCAGGCTCGTCTCCAAATGCCGCCGTTTCTTATGGGCAAGGTCTGAGCTTCAAGGTCTAGATCCCTCTGTTCTTGGGTCATCTCGCTGAATACGTTAAGATGGTCTCGAAATATGCTGAAAGTAAGGTATCTAGAAAGCATATTTGAGCCTCAAGGAACGAAAAGTGAAGCAGAAAATGCTCTATCAATACTAACTTTACAATCTAGAGTATGAGGGCGATCTGTTAGATTTTCAGGCATTATTTGCTGTTCAGTGAATGGCCAGCTCACCCCTCCCATGTTTGCCTTGGGTTATATCCCGACTAGATCCTTGTATTGGGCAGCTACAGCACATCAGGTGTATGAGCCTGTCATCGAATAAAGCTCACCCGTGTGATACATAAGCACGCTGACAATGATACCCAACTCCCAGCTGCGCATGAGCCATGTGCGCTTTAAAGTTAACAGCGGTCAATCAGTTTCCCGGTTTAGAATCTGACGTTGTAGATACCGAAATTGAATGACAGATATGACATGAGTCACCACTTCTGAACTAAGCAGCTTTCCGTAGCGGCGATTTTATGAATATCTGAAGCTTTTGGACTCTGTGTTGAAAGTGAGGCTGCAACCAAAGCCATCGATAGCAAACCTGCGAGAGGGCAGCTTGTTATCCTAGGACGATCAATCACAAGCTACGCCCAGTAGTCGCAAGCGGTCGCACAGATTTGTGTATTTGCATGAGGATCGCATCTCGGACGATAAATATTTGTGTTGGTGGTTGCCTCTTAGCGATTGCTTCACATACTCCAAAGATATGCTACCTTCTTCAGAGCACACAAAGTTCATCACAGCCCGAGATGGCGCTAGTTCACATTAATGTGCAATTTTCTCACTAGAACATCCACATGATTCGCGTACATCACTGTCTCTAATATTTAAAAATTGGGAAGGCAGCGACTCGTGGGGCGCCTGAGTCGAATGACGTGCCGGAGTCCTCGTATGCCGCTTTTTAGTCAAGGGCCTTAGCAGCGACTGCCACCCCAACGGTGATACAAGGGCAGCTGAACAGACAGTATTTATGACAGCCTCATCGGTGAGCTTTTCAGGTTCGTGGCGAATCAATACATATACGTGGACCATATAAAGCCTCATCAGGATAGAGCTAGAGACCGAAAGAGCTAGTGAGAATACCATGGAGCAAAAATATTGTGGGTGAATTTTGCCTAGCAAGTTCGGCCCAGTTTGACCTCGGTCGTCTGAATGAGAAATTGTTATTTTGGCAGAGAATGTCGGGGATGGTACGCGGCAAGCGAGCGAAGAATGAGAGAGAAAAGATGTGAACCTTAGGCTATCGAAAAATATATCAAGTGCTTTTTATCATTTTCGAGGCAGAATTTTCAAATGTCTCATTAGATAAGAATATAAGAATACTCTTCAAGTTGTGCTACCACATAGAGACGGGCTTTCAAAATAAGCTGCCCAGTCTTGTTTAACTAATGTTCGGCTTCGGAATTGTTATCTCTGTGCAGCCTTGAACCAGGTTTTACAATTCAAACTAAAGCAGATTACCATTCGCTCGTGGCTTTACCTTTGGGAAGTTTTGCAAAGTAAGTGTCAAGTCGACCCCAGGAAGAAGTGCAGAAAGTAAATAATTGATTGACTGGCGTATACGCAGATTTTCAAAGGATGGCCAGATCGGTTCGCTTAACCCTCTTTATGCTATCGTGCTACTGAGGACTTGAGGTAATTATCCTGTGATAACTTATGAAGGCCCATTCCAAGTCACGAATACGTTGCTTCGTCATGTTGCTCGTGATTCGAACACTAGAGCTTGATGTTTTATGTTCAGAGGAACACAGCGCGCGAAAGTTCTTTGAATCTGGCACGATGATGTCAGATAATTCCAGAACAAAAAAGTGTCAAGTTTTGCCAAGTCATGATCAAATATTGTAATTTGAAGTCCTGGGAAAATATTCATTCTGTATGACAATATTTCATAATCATGAGGAGCTGAAATCTCGAGAATCGGATCAAGGCTTCTCGATTGCGCTTGAGAAACATTTGGAATGAAGGAAGAGCTTTTCAATGCAACCAAGGACGGATTTATTTTTTGATCCAATGTAGGTTTCCGTGGGGACGCAAGATTGGTTTTTTGCTTGCCTAGTTTACATTTGCGCATCAGTTCTTAGTCGCCATGTACATCTCATTGCCTGACCTCTTTCCTACCCTGCAGGAACAGGAGTGGTTAGCGGGAATATCTGAGTGATTAAATCTGATCACTTCTTTTGTTATCTCCCGATAGTACAACACGAAATGTAAAAATGGAGACTCGACGTCGAATTAAAGTTTCGCTTCTCATAGGTCATGAACAGAGACATGAAAACAAAAGCTTCTTTTCCCTCACCGGGTAGGATTGAGCTACTGTTTCAGGTCAGATTCGAAGATACTTATAACTTGAATACTGGTTATAATAGCAATGAAGTAGATTTGATAGTAATAGGATCCAGTACCATAGCGGGCAGTGGTTTCCCCAGCTATTGCCACTGACGAACCACCAAAGATCTTGAATGACCGCAAGCGAACTTGTGATATGTTTGGACACATGGAACCGTTCATATTACTCAATAATATCGTGACCCTAGTCTTGTAGCAAGACTCGTGCCACGGGGAGTCCTACTTTCTTACTATGCCAAAAAGGTCGACAGGGAACCAACATTTATCTAGCGACTCATTGCTGCCAGTGGTTTTCGCCAAAATGAGACAATGAGCTCGGGAACTCTCGCAGGTGTAGCACACTGATCTGGAAGAGGGCTTTCAAGATTAGGGTGCTCGTGACTACTGCAGTTGATGAGGACTCCAGACTTCATTCACATTCAAGGCTTCTCCTAGTCAGGTTTGCTAGCTAGCTGGACTACAGGTTTGCAGGCAGCCGGCTGCAACATCTTTTAGTCAAGAGTGTGTCATGGAACAAAAGTGTCAGGCAACACTTCTTGTTATGTTACGGATGATCCATGGAGAATTTAGTTGGACATTGACCAAGTGCTCTCGTCGATACCCAAGCCTTGACAAGATACGAAAAGTATGCCAAAAAAAGGCGTTTAGCAGGTTTACAATGGACAAAAAGCACCGAACATCATTTTTCTGAACTTACCTATAAGTTTAATAACTTTATAACTATATCTATTATAGTATAATAAATTATCAGAAAATCACCGG
>JACBAH010006939.1:0-17764 GCA_014282315.1 Neospermospora avenae | reverse complement strand
GGAGGAGGAACTGCAGGACTCGGATGACAGTGAGGCACCAAATAAGAAGGGCAAGGCCAAGCCAAAGACTAGGACGCCTGTCAAGCGTCAATTAAAGAGCAAGGCAAAGATAGTAGGCAGCGACGAGTCAGAGGAAGCTCTAGACAGTGAAGCATCTGCGCCAAAGAAGAAACTTTCGAAAAAGCCTACGCCGAAGAAAGCTACGCCTAAAAAGTCTAGTAAAGCTATAATTGAATCAGAGGTCGAATCGGGAGATGATAAATCCGAATTGGTCTCAACTCCGAAGAAAGTTGTTTCCAAGTCATCAGATAAAGGTACGGCATTGGACTCAGACCCAGAAGATAAGCCAACATCAAAACCTGACGCCGATGCTGATTCCGAGTCCGAAATGTCCATTGTGCTCGACCCAACACCTAAGGCCAAGCGTCAGCGAGCCCCGAAGGGTGAAAAGAAAGTTAAAGAAGCCAAAGCCCCTAAAGCGAAAGCTCCTTCCAAGGCGGCCAAGGCCACAGCAGACCTCTCACCAGACGAAGCACAGATCAAGACCTTGCAATCACAACTCAACAAATGCGGCGTCAAAAAAATCTGGCAATTCGAGTTGAAGCAGTACGGCGATGACAACAAGGCCAAGATTCGACATTTACAGCATGTATTGAAGGAGATCGGGATGACAGGTCGATATAGTGATGCCAGAGCACGGGAAATCAAGGAGATGAGAGAGCTGCAGGCCGATCTAGAAGCTGTCAAGGAAGGTGACAAGGCTTGGGGATTGGAGAGCGGAAGGAGGGGTCGAGGGGCAGCACCGAAGAAGAGTATGAAGGTGGCCAGCGAAGACGAGGAAGATAGTGGTGAGGAAGGTGCGACTAAGGCGGCTAGGAAGTCGAGGAGTGAGAGTAAGGCTGGAAGTGGAAGTGACGATGACGATGATCAGCCTCCAGCGAGGAAGCGACGATTGAATCCCGAATTGGCATTTTTGTCGAGCGAGGAAGATAGTGACGAGTAAAAAGCGAGTGATACCGGAGGGAATGTCAAATCTAACTTTACGATAGTATTGCGCACTTTTACTAAGATAAGAGTAAATCCAATGTCCTGAAAGCGACATGGCACTCTACCAATAAAGAAGCTGAAGTCACAAAATTGCTCCACGGCTTGTGCCCAGATACAAGGACAGCGACGAGAAAAATGCGAGGGAGGCGTAAGGGAATGTCAATACAAATGTCATGATTGTACTGGCAATATATAAATGACTCGCACACATGTCACAAAATTATTACGGCATTTTACTAGGGAATTAAGCTTAGTCACGAACCTGCCTTTTTTGACTTGACCAAATGAAGAAGCCAGTGATGAGTGAATTGCGGGTGGTGTGAAAGCCAATCCAAATGTCAACGAGGTATTACAGATTTCTATTGACGATACGATAAAGTCAGACGAGTATTCTAAAGCTACAAGTGTGCTTTACGACATTGCTAGAGACAGTTCTAGTATCAGGTGAGGAGGATAATAAAGTAGAGGAGACTGACGCAAACATCAATATTGGAGGTCACGAAATCATCGCAGGACTTGACCAAAGCTAAGCAGGTAAAAGAAAAGGGTTTCGAGTTAGCCAAAGCCAGAAGTTATGAATTTGCTTCATGACATTAGTTGAGCAATTCCAGAATTGGAGATCAGGCTCGCTTTCCTAGATATGGTCCCTAGATATGATCAGGGTCAATCTCCGTGATTTCGACAAACAGTTGACTAGTTGTGACAGTGAATCATGCCAGTATAATGCACGTGTATAGAGATGTCAGGTGTAAGTATGATATAAAATATAACGAAGGATCATTATAGTCAAAGGAGCCGAGCAATTTTGTAAACGTTGAAATGTTAATAGTACATGTCTACCCTCGACCATCCATTTATCTTTCGATACTTATTGTACCATTTGGTAAACTGGTATAGAGGCGCTGATTTATGAGCAATTGAGGACCGGATTCCCCACATCAATCCACCAGTTTTCACACAGTATGTTTTCCTTCGTAACCCTGACGTGGAACAGTGCTGGGTGGAAAAGTTTCGAAAACCTTTCTCGGTATATAAGTTCTGGAAAGAATTCCTCTTAATTTATGATACCACTACAAGGAATGCGGACGCTGTAAGGCTTCTCTATACGACCAAAGATAACCACAAAAGCAATTTAAAGCATTGCTTGCTTGGAGAACTTCCCAGCAACGACACAGCTTCCGCACAATCGTCCAGGGGAATTGTCCCAAGCCTAGAAGTAGGACTTTCTTCACAAGAAGATGAAATGGGTCAGGGATTAAGTGAAGAAACATCACCATGAATTGAAAAGCAGGACTAGAATGCACCTCTCTGCCTATGTTCAGAAGAGATTTGATCAGGGCAGGCCCGAGATTGCAACTTTCTTCAGTCTCATCTTGGCTACTGAATACTACCATAACAGCTGCTCCTCTAAAACATGCCCAGCAAATCCTCATTTGTCTTTTTCGACGAATCACCGTGCAATTGCGTCTGCGATGGAGGAGGTTGAGAAGCACCACCAAGATCTAGGCCAGCAAAGCCACTCATCATATCATTCTGCCCTGCAGCCGGAGCACCCGAGCCACTTCCATTCATATCAAATAGACCCATCATATCGTCCATACTGCTTACTCCCGGAGGAGGACCAGCTGCTGGACTGGCGACTCTTTGTGGTGTGCCTGCTAACCCCTCCAAGCCAGATGCTCCACCGCTTGGAGGTGCGTCGGCTGATGCTGGAGCTGCGCCGTCGAAATCGATGTCGAGAAGATTCTCGGCATTGTTTTGGCCATTTGGTGCGGTGATAGCTGCGGCTGCGATGGGATTGTCGGCTGCGTCTTGACGTTGTTCTTGGATAGCAGCATGCTGGATGGCGTCAGCTCCGTAGCGGCCGTGGCCAACGAATGTCTCGGGTGGCTTGTGGTAGACTGAGGCGAGGGTAGATAGCTCGTTGAGAAGTGACTCTAGAAGGGTGGGAGGGAGAGATGACATGGTTGTAGTGATGGGAGGCTTATCAGAGAGAATGATGTCCTATTCTGTTAGCTTCATGTCGCCTAGTGCCAAGTCCGACATACCTTTGCGACCGAAAGGTCACCTGAAAGCAGACGCCAGTAGACGTATGCTCTATCTCTGATGTCGGGGTTATCATTCTCCGCGGTGGCTGCTTGGAGAACCTTTTGCACCAGACTTTGGTTGTTATCAGGCTTCTTCAGGAACAGCTTTACTACAGCAGTCAAGATCTGGAGCTGAGTTTGCGTGAATTCCTCCATGAACCCATCAACAAATCCAGCGAGGATCTCATCAGCATTACTGATCTTCTCGGCATATTCTCCGACAATCCAAATGAGAGCACCTCGGGCATTTGGCTCATCAAGCTCATCGATGTATTTGCAAAGCGTGGGAATGATGCCTTCGTAACCAGGATACTTTCGGAAAATGTCTTTGATGACCACAATGGCTTCTTGTACAACATAATTGACCTTGGTAGCAATGAGATCTAGGAGTGTATTGACACATTTTTCGCTCGCACTTTCGATTTTGATAGCCGCCTGACCGATGGCCTTCACTGCTCTCCGAACAAAGTCCATATCGACTTCCAAGGCGTACTCCTTCAGTTCTGCCAAGAGTTGATCGACATTCTTGTCATTGGCTATCCGTACCATAATCTCCAATTTCTGGAGCTTGACGTATGGTGGATCGTTGTACTTGCAGAAAAAGACGCGTAGCTCCTTGCTCAGAATATCTGGCTTGGCCTGCAGTAACAAATCGATATTTCTTAGTGCAACATACTGAACTTCTGGGGCGGATGCTACAAGTGTGACTGAACATTGTCAGTAATATTTTCAAGAAACCATGCCAAGTAACCTACCTAATGGAGGCGCCATCTTTTTCAAATACTGCTTATTCAACTCTTGGCTGACATTCCTCATATGTAAAAAGACAACTTTCACAGCTGCTAACACAACACTGGGGTTGACGTGCTGGAATTGGGGCGAAACTCTCTCGCAGATATGCTCTGATTCCTTCACATCTTGAGCCTTATAGTCGGCCAAAGTCGTAAGTATAGTCACTCTTCCCCACTCCGTGCACTCATTGAGAGCCATCAACATCTTCTTGAGCGTAGCAGGAGTTATTCGAAGTGCTTTCGTTTCAGGAGCTGCCTCGTTGATTTCAACCAGGGCTGTCACCGAGTTGGCTACCACCATAGGATTTGGATCTCCGATCATTTCTTGTAGCGTCTCCAAGAAGCCATTCTCTAGACACATTGTTGGGTTGAGATCGAAAAGCTTCGCAACGCATATCGCAGCCGTTTTCCGTACATAAGGGGATTCGTCTCGTAATGTTTTCCGTAGTGGCTCCTCCATGTAATCTACCATCTTGTCCACCCGGATACATCCCATTGTACGAATTGCCAGGGCTCTTACTAAAGGATTTGGGTCTTCGGAATCTTGGACGAATGTGTTGACCGCCAGAATACACAGGTCTGGATGTGATTTGGCATAATTCCTAACGAATAGATCAGCACCTGTACTCCTAATAGCAGTGCCATGAATGCGAATGTGCTTACATCAGATACAAGTATACCAGTTTCTTCTGATCCAGATCTGTAGTTGCGATGTTCTTCAGCACATCGGGGAACAGTGCAGACACATCCTTGCCCAAGGTCATGGACATAATGGTCTTCTGAATAGCTTCTTTGCGCTCATACGCATATTGCGATACCAAGCCAGCTCTCAACTCGAAGGTCTCTCCTTTCTTGGGTACCGCGAAGGCCCCTTTGATCCTGTTTACCGCCATCGCTCACACAAATGGCGATTTGAGGTGCCCCTCATACGCCCCGGGCCCTGTTAATTTGGTTGTACGGTGAGGTGGCAGTTTCGGCCAAATCGCTGGCGAAGACCCTATAATATTATTCCAAGAAGAGTACTAGGTGAATGTTTGAAATATTCGCCGAAGCATTCGGAAGAGCCGTGGTTGTGGTGGAAAAAGTAGATGTGTTCCCGGCTGTGACAGCTTCAGCCTTCTGCTGTCAACCTCCAAATCCGCGCTAGTAATGTACAGGAACAAGGGGCGCAATACAACCCATACACCTCACTTGCATCTCCCTGTGGAAAACATGGGACTTGAAACAATGGATCTTTGATACCTTGACATCCAAATGGTAAGAAAAGCCCGCTCCAGTTTTGTGTTCATACATCATTATCATGAGTCTAATAGCATCTTCAAAGGCAAACCTCCCAAACCTCCGCCGGCTCTTCGTCGAGGCTCGTACAGATGCTGAAGAGAGCGCATATTCAAGGAACGCAGTAAGCATCACCCCTACCCAATCTCCGGGCGCCGCTCATGTTTGGAAATAGTTTTACAACATTGTAATGTTCATGTCCTCTGTAGCAGTCTTCAGTCTCGTTGCTCAGCGTATGAGCAAGACGATTTGAAACGCTTTCCGAGAGATTTGAGAAGCAGAGTAATGCAGCGTCAGCAATCACGGCAGTCGGAATTATTCCAACTCAAGGAGGGACCATGATGCAAGATAGGGCTTCTTTGCGTTTTGTAAAGTCACGAGCACATCTCAAGACTTTCTGATCAGAGACACCTAGCTTGGCCAGCCCAATGAGAAAGAATGAAGATTCACCAGCAGTTGCAGATGCGCAGGACGTATGCCATGACGAGAATGATCATCCTGAAAACAATGCCTGGCCGAGACATAGAGGAGCGGCATGATAACCAGAATTGGTATCACGTTCGGCTTCATAGGGAACTGCAATGTATTGAAGTAGCCCGAGGACATTCATTTCCACAAGCATTCGTGAAGCTTGACATGATGCTTATCGTCTACATCACGCATTTAGAACGCCATGCGTTCCAATCCCTCTCTCACTTTACCAGAAACCCTTCTGTTCCACGAGACCTAATACATTCGAATCTATCACCCTCTACTACCTTGGTATCAAAATCCTTCTACCCCTTCGATCCTTGACCTGCCTACCTTTCTCGAATCTCAAAGTCGTCCTCACGCTCGTCCCGATAAACTCGGCGTACTTCTTTGTAGCGTTCTATTCGACGATCATCCCTCAAGCCGTCGTCCCACTAACAACCTGTCCATCCGTCTCTTTCCCTGGCGCAACAGCACCCTTCCCCTCAGCCTGCAGCTTCTCCCATTGTTCCGGTGTATAGCACTTCGGTGTCCAGGCGTGGATAGCAGCAACCTCTGCTTTCAGCGCCGTATTAACAAGTCGGTGTCTGGCAAGCGTTGTCTTTTTCTCAAATTGTGGCGATACTATTATGGCTGAATAGGCCTGTCCACATCCACCTAATGTCGGGAGTTAGCTATCATTCAATAGTAGTGTAAATGTAAGTGACAAAATATCAAGGGGGTCTTTCCAAGATATGCAGAGACATGCATTTGGAGGGGTAGCGGGGTCCTCACCAGACATGTCCTCAATTTCGACATGGACCGCTCCCAGACTTTGAGTGATCTTCTGCTTCAGCACCTCCTGTGTAACACCTGCTGTCTCTGCCATGGCGCTTTTGGATTTCTTCTTGCCGATTGTGTATTACAATGTTGATAACTTTCTTGAAATTCAACGCCCGAAATCGCAACATTTCTAGACCGAGGCGGCCGCTTCTCTTGGCGCCTTTGGGAATTATCCCATAGGACACACATATCACAAAAAAGTAGGCCGCGCGAGAGTTAAAGATTTCATATTATGTATTATGCTTTTCTCTGCTTGTTGTCGCCAAGACTGAAGACCCCTTTCGAGGACTTTGGCAGCATTGATCGGCCATTATAGCTCCAAGAAGTTTTCTTAGCACAGAAGTATCCTAAACATAAGACGCGACCGCAACGACCGGAATGGTCGAGTCAAGCAGAATCCTAAAATTCACCTCCGCAGCCAAAATCCTGTGTGCTCCAGCCTTAGGATGAAAGACCGACTTCTGCTGCAAAACATTCTTGATATCCACTTTCAAACCAGGTGTCAGCTGCGTGACATTAGCAACACCAGCTCCCGGCAGAATCGTCGCCAGATCATTGAAGAATACATTGGGATTATTTGCTCCGATAGGATCATCCGCGTTCTTCTTCTCACAAAATCTACGTCCTTCATACAGCTTGTCGAAGTCGATGAATTGGACATTTGGTCCACCACTTGCGGTAGATATCTGAATGCCACGATTGACTGCACTGACGAGACTATTGGCCCTACGGCGTGTTGAGGCAGTCATGTTGAGTGCTGCGAGCTGAAGAATGGGGAAGAAGGAAATGTAGTCACAAGCATCGCCTTTGATAGGAGTACCGAAGAACTTGGCATAGCCTGTGACGAAGACCCGGCCACCTTTGTTTAGAGATGTCGTCTTGATGAGTGAAAGCTTCTGGCTGAAGGTTTCCCAGATAGTTTTGTTCGCCAATTGAGCTTCAGCGATCGCTATGGCCGCATCACATACTTTTTGGGGGTTGGTAATGTTGGCTGATCGAGTCTGGTAAACGCATGCTCCCTAGTGATGCAAGTTAGCGTGTAGCAGGATAAGTGAGGCGTTGAAACATACTGCGATGTTGCCGAATCCAAAATCGTTCCCACCGATTGTCAATGTGATCAGGTCAAACTTTTTCTTGGCAAGCTTTGTAATTTGAGTATCGATATCCTTCAACTTATCGCCAGAGCAGGCAACGAACGCGAAGCTTGAAGGGCCACCTTGAAACGGATTGAGCTTGAAGAGCTGAGCTGGGTAGGAGCCATTCTGACGTTGGCACTTGACTTCGAATATATTAGTAGTAAACTGTAGAATACCTCCCTGCTTACTTACTATCGTTGTCGACGGGAAATCCAGAACCAAGTCCAGCAGCGAAGCTATCCCCTATCGCAGCATAAGATGATGGTTGGTTGAAAGTCCATGCTCCCGACCTATTTACAGAAGGAAGTGGATTTGAGGCAGCTGAGTGAAAAAGAGCAAGCAGCACCGAGAGTTTGAAGATTACAGCCATTTGGTTTGAAGAAATGTGGAAAGACGATCAAGCTAGCAAGTGATCAAAATCAAAACGGGGGCAGCAATAACCTGATAGAGAATCGCGGCTATTAGGAAGAAAGATGTATGAGAAAGCGAGGGATTTGTACAGCAGCTGAACATGCATATATGTATATACACAGTCGATGGCCGTCCTCGGCCGCTTCGTGTAACTTATGTAAGATGTAAAGGTTTGGGTAGCTCGGACTTCTGCAATGTGGCAGTGGCAGTGGCAGATCCTTAGGGTGGAGCACCTTTTCAAATACCAAAGGAAGGGTGCTTCGAGTAGCGAACGCCTGATTCCATCTACATTTTTGAAGGTAGTCAGATCTTACAAGGCTGACAAGAAGTGGCGTCCCGGTCCGTTGCCCTCAAGTGAGCCCGATCCAATCGAATGACAAAACCACAGTCTGCAGCATCTTACTAAGCTGATACATCTCTTCTCACTGGAGGTTTATCGAAGCGGTTAATGCTCGAACAACTGAACCAGGAAGCAAATGCGTCTACACATCTCAACGCGTAATGACACGCTAACCGAGTGTGGACGTGGTCCTACATACAGATAGCCGAGATCCACTCAACTTCACAAAAACATCAGGAAGTTACGAGCTATCTTGTGCTTGTCAACAAGATCTTCGCTTCTCGACTGTAATGAATGCGCAAAAACTGTTCCGAAAATCCCTTTCCACAATATCAAATATGTCTTCTCCAGCGGCAACAAGCTCGCCTTTCACGAAGACAGTGGTGGGAGCAATGAAGAAGCTGTAAGTGTCAAACACGTGAGTGCGCTTACCAGTGTGGTCTATGCTGACTTCTTTTCCAAAAGGTACCCAGAGGCTTTGGCGGACAGATCATTTGATAACACAGGACGTAAGCTTTCAAGTGCCTACTTCCATTCAGTACGGAACTGACATTGGAAAAGTTCTCCTCGAAGCACCGCACAGGCCTAACAATACCGCGCTTGATAAGTCTGCGCTTCTCACTGTCGATCTCACCAAAGCTGTCGCAGAAGAGGCCATTAAAGGAAAATATTCGATAGTCGTAGCTTATCGTAAGTATCAATTCCGTCTTTCCTAGCGTGTCTGGGAGATAATATATAGAAAGGATGACTAACATCGAAACACAGATCCAATCATCTTTCGTCCTTTGAAATCTCTCACGCTTGCCAACACGCAACAAAATTCTTTACTTCGTCTCGCTTCAGAAGGAATTAGTGTCTACAGTCCTCACACAGCAGTCGATGCTGCTCCGGGAGGTCTGAATGACTGGCTGGTAGATGTAATTACTGGCCTCGACGCAAGAACGAAAACAGCCGAACCCATCAGCCATAATCGCAAAATCATCAACCCAGTGCCAGGACTCGAGAGTCTTCCCGCTAAATTCTCATCCTCGGGCTATGGACGAATTGTGACATTTACTACTCCTCAAACCCTTGGGAGCTTGGTTCAGCGCGTGATTAAAGGTACCCATACGGAGGCTATTGAGTCAAACATGACTGATGCTTCCGCGTCTGTCGCTGTTCCTCAGACTTATGCTCGTGATCAGCGCGCCGGGATCGAGATCAGGACTGTAGGCATTTGCGCTGGGTCTGGAGGTTCTATCCTGAATGGACTAGATGTCGATCTCTTGATTACTGGCGAGTTGAGCCATCACGAGGCCTTAGCTGCGATTGAGGCAGGAAGATGTGTTATCACCACTTTTCATAGTAATAGTGAGAGAGCGTATCTGGGACAGAGAATGAAGCCTGCTCTGGAGAAAATCATCAAGGAAGAACTGGGCTCGGATGATAATTTCAGTGTTGATGTCAGCAAACATGACCAGGATCCGTATTCAGTTATAATACCTACAAATCTCGATTGGTAGGCTGACGGATCAAATAATATCTACCGAGCTACTTTCCGCTGCTCGGTGGATCGTGTAAGATAGAAGTTTGTAGAAAAATGGAAGCCTGCCTTGATTATTTGTCTACTGTTAGATGCTCGGTGATTCTGAGATTGTGCTAAAATTATAATTTACAGAACTGCTCTTAGGGGAGCTAGTTCAGAACAGAAAGTGTGTGGTATTCATTGATTCTTCTTCTCGCATAACATACGGACAGAATGTACTGATCCAATAAACGGGTATGGAAGAGACGCTGCTATTGCAAGTACAAGGCTACCCAACTCCGGGTCCTGCGTAGAAAAGAGGGGTGCAGAGATGGTTTCGTGAATCTAGAAATCGACAACAGAGTCCTGTGATATCTTGGGCAGGAGATTCTGCTAATCTAGTGAATTCTCTTACGGATTGTGCCTTTGAATCTAGTTCGAGTAGAAGTTCTAGACAGGTTCTGTGACATCGAAACATAATGCGATTCATTTCCTATCAGGTTCTAAGGCTAAAGCTTCTGCTCTTCTATTGTAGTCCCGACATGTAGGTTATTCAGTCCAATGTCCTGTCATGTCCCGTGATATATTTGTGGTTTTGAGTGGGAATGTGTTGAGTGCGAACATTGAGCTTTTGCTTCTCCAGACCCGGTTTTCCCTGTTGAGCGGTTTCTAGAATGGGTATGTTCAAACAAAGCAAAAAGTTGGAATCATTATCATAACTATGGAACCACGCGGGGTAATTGTAAACCATCTGAAAGTCCTGCAAATCCAATCCCAGTCCTGTATTCGCAAAGTAACCAGTCGCTTCTGCAACCCTTCCGTGCTATAACCTTCGCTTGCTGTAAGCCTGCCCTTCCATATAACCAAACATGGCCGACCCGACCAGATACTACAGATCATTTAGACATAGTGATTCGCCGATCACACTTCTAACCAACTATCAGAAACACGCTGTCTGCCTATAAGGAATGAATTTGGCTGGGTATCGTAAAGAGATCAATGAGGGTGGATCGATCATGGCAGAAATGGTTCATGTTGTGGATGAGTGACGGGAGAACCTATAGTAAGTAATGTCAGCAAGTCAAGTATGACATTAATTTAGAAAGACAGAGCAGAACATACGGCTTCCGTGACTCAACCTTGTTTATTTGCGCGTCCTTGTTCCACAGCTTGCTCTTGTACTCAGGCCACGTACTCAGATTCCAGGCCTTCACCATAAAACTCTGTGTCTTGTCCACGTAGTTCTCGTTGCGTAGCTCCTTCACCCCTACTTTCATGCCATCTTTAGTGAAAACTACGTTCTTCTTCTCCATTTTCTCGTTGGTAGCAGCTTGGACATTGCAGACAATAAGATATATCTGGTACCCGACGAAGGCGAATCCACCGAGGACAACAAATAAAATGAAAAGAGGGAGCAGTTTGCTATAACACGTCAGCTGTGGAATTAGATCATGGCAACAAGTTCAAGTACCTTAACGCTGACTTTGGAGGTGGAGGGGGTTTTGGTGTTGAAGATCTTCCCCAAGACATATTTGCGATAGGTACTTTGCGAAAGGTGAGGTTGTGATGTAATTTTCCGGAAGTCGGTGAGACAGTAGTGAGTACTGTCGAGCTGTCAAGCTATCAAGCTTTAATACAGATGAACTCAAAATCGTAGGAAGAGTTTCACAAGGATATTGTAGCATCCCATGTGAATGCGGGCGCAGCCACTTGAGGCTGGAAATCGTCACAGAGCCGATGTTTGACCGACACATGTGACCTAGCCGAGCTGGAGCAGCCAGATTTCCAGCCAGCTAACGTGGGGATTGGAACGAACGGGCAGGGCAATGCTAGGATCAACTTCCCTCAACTGCCAGCACTATTTACTCTCCCACATCTGATCCCTCAGTACTTCAATTCAGCAGGGCGATAGTGTGGACTTCTTCAGAACCAGCAGAAGCTGTGATTCATAAAATTGTCGGCCTAGCAATTCGGCAACGTGTTACCTATCTCAGATAGGCACTCGAGACCACCATTTATACAAGCTTGTCGATACAATACGATATACGTCTCAGCTGTTCCCTTACTCAACGAACAACCAGTTTTGGACAGCATATACTCGTGACTCCTGTGCACATCCCAGCAGTTGAAAATCAGCCTACCGCATCGAGTCCAGCTTTAAGCAAGCATGGCCGCACCACAAGACGGATACCCTCCTCAGGGCTACGCTTCCCCAGACCCATACGCGGAGCAAAGCCCTTCCCAGCCAGGCTTTGGCGCGCAAGCTGCATCTCCTCCTCCTGCGGGGCAACCTGAGCATGATGGGGGTAAGAAGAAGAAACGAGGATATGCGGCGCAAGCATATGACTTTGGAGCGAATTCGGCATTAGGAGGCCAGACTCAGGGTGGTGGAGCTGCATTTCAACCGGCTCCAGGCCCAGCATATGGTGGATATCAAGCCCAGCCAGAAGCTCCAGCTTACGGTGCCCAGCAGTATGGAGCACCAGTCGGAGGACCTGATCCAACATTATCAGGTCCTGGATATGCTGCTGCACCGCAATATGGCGGCGGTGTAGGCTACCAAAATCCTGCCGCTGGTTACCCAGGACCTGGAGCACCTCCAGCTCCAGGAGTTGCTGGAATTACCCAGGGGATGGGGCAGATGGGAATGGGTGGACAACCGCCTGGAGCAGGAGCTCAGCCAGGACAGCCTCAACCACAAGGAGGAGCTGCTCGACCAGCAGTCCTGAATCAACTCTATCCTACGGACCTGCTCAACCAGCCTTTCAACGTTGCAGAACTAGATCTTCCTCCTCCCCCGATAATACTTCCACCTAATGTATGTTGCTTGCCATATCGCGTTGCCGAAAGCTGTGCTAATCTCCTGTAGTCGAGTGTGACTCCTTCGCCAGAGGCAAACTGTCCTCCAAAATATGTTCGATCAACTCTCAATGCAGTTCCTACTACACACTCGCTCCTAAAAAAATCGAAGCTTCCATTCGCCTTGGTTATCCAACCATATACTTCTCTCCACGATGTAGATGATCCAGTTCCTATTGTCCAGGATCAAGTCATTTCCCGTTGCCGAAGGTGTCGATCCTACATCAATCCATATGTTACTTTCCTCGACCACGGACACAGATGGAGATGTAATATGTGCAACCTTACAAATGATGTTCCGCAAGCCTTCGATTGGGATGCAGCGGCCCAGAAAAGTGTCGACCGATGGCAAAGACCGGAATTGAACCACGCAGTAGTGGAGTTTGTTGCCCCTCAAGAATACATGGTCCGACCTCCGCAACCACTTGTGTACCTATTCTTGTTCGACGTAAGCTATGCTTCGGTTTCCTGTGGTCTCTTGGCCACCAGTGCCCGAACGATTCTGGATTCCCTAAACAGACTTCCAAATGCTGATAGGCGGACACGAGTCGGTTTCATGGCTGTTGATACGAGCTTACACTACTTTGCGGTTCCGAAAGACTCGGACGAGAATGGTGAAACTCAGATGCTTGTTGTTAGCGATCTTGATGAGCCATTCTTGCCAATTCCTCAGGAGTTATTGGTCCCTCTGTCAGAGAGCAGATTGAGCGTCGAGAAATTCCTCACCACACTCCCAGCTATGTTCCAATCGAATCAAAATAATGGTTCGTGCATGGGATCTGCGCTGAGGGCTGGTCACAAGCTCATCTCTCCGCTTGGTGGTAAGATTGTTGTTATTACAGCTTCTATGCCCAATGTCGGATATGGGAAGCTTGAGATGCGCGAAGACAAGAAATTACTTGGCACTTCGAAAGAAAGCGCTCTTCTGCAGACCGGCAACAGCTTTTACAAGAGCTTTGCTGTTGAATGCTCGAAGAACCAAGTCTCGATCGATATGTTCCTGTTCTCGTCTCAATATCAAGACGTTGCTTCGTTGAGCAATCTCCCAAGATACACTGGAGGGCAAACTTATTTCTACCCTGGATGGAATGCTGGGAGAAGCGAGGACGCTATCAAGTTCGCTACTGAGTTTAGCGACTACCTCTCAGCAGAAATTGGACTCGAGGCTGTTCTACGTGTCCGTGCTACAACAGGCTTGCGTATGAGCACGTTCTATGGCAATTTCTTCAATCGCAGTTCCGATCTCTGTGCTTTCCCTGCTTTTCCAAGAGACCAGAGTTATGTCGTGGAGGTCGCTATTGATGAGAGCTTGACCAAGAACTTTGTGTGCATGCAAACCGCCGTCCTGCACACCACGAGCAACGGAGAAAGAAGAATTCGAGTCATGACACTTTCACTGCCTACAACCACTAATCTCGCGGATGTCTATGCATCAGCTGATCAGTGCGCCATTACTACATTCTTTAGTCACAAGGCTGTCGAGCGAGCTTTGAGCAGTGGTCTAGAACCAGCTCGCGAAGCACTACAATCAAAGCTTATTGAGCTTCTCCAGACTTTCAAGAAGGAACTTGCAGGAGGTAACTCTGGCGGTGGTGGATTACAATTCCCGGCCAATCTCCGCGGTTTGCCCATTTTGTTCCTTGGTCTCATCAAGAACGTTGGTCTGCGGAAATCGGCACAAATACCCTCTGATCTTCGATCTGCTGCTCTCTGCCAGTTGTCGACCTTACCGCTTCCTCTACTTATGCAGTACATCTACCCTCGACTTTACTCCTTACACGACATGCCAGATAACGCTGGTGTTCCGGATCCTGAAACCTCGCAAATCGTCCTTCCCCCACCTCTCAACCTTTCCTCCGAACGCTTGGCGCCATACGGCCTCTACTTGATCGACGATGGCCAAACTCAATTCCTTTGGGTAGGTCGGGATGCCGTACCGCAGCTCCTAGCCGACGTGTTCGATGTCGGCGACAGGACTAAGCTCAAGGTCGGCAAGAGCACTCTCCCAGAACTCGACAACGATTTCAACGAGCGCGTTCGGGCCGTCATCATGAAGAGTCGGGACTACAGATCTCGTGGCGTCGGTAGCATTATTGTGCCGCATCTTTATGTCATCCGCGAGGATGGCGATCCAAGCTTGAAGTTGTGGGCGCAGACGCTGTTGGTGGAAGATAGGGCGGATCAGGGCATGAGCTTCCAGCAGTGGATGGGGAGCATGCGAGAGAAGGTGAGCTAGAGTCGAATCCTCGTTGGATGTGTCTTGGAGTCATGGCCTTAAGCTGACGCGAGTGATTGACAGGCCGTTCAATGATAGTCCTTGCCTGATGAAGTGGATTGACGAGAAATGAAGCGAGTTTGGGGGGAGGGATGATAGGGTTACTGTAGCACTATGGAAAGAAAGCAAAAAACATCTTACTTAGTAAACCAAATCCATGTACAATTCGTCTGCCGTACATCAAGCATATTCATATTGGTGTTCATCCGTGAGATGTTCCAATAATTTTCGATAACTTCGAAGACGAGCCCAAAACAGCTCCGATAGTGGAGAAAACCTCTTATCATGTTCATCCAGCAGCTTGTCACAAGCTTATGTCGTTCCATCGAATGTCTGCTTCTAGCTCACTTATAACTCGAGTATTCTTACTCCAGCCGGTTTTACGATCAATCAAAAATGTCGAATGTCTTTTCAATCATCCAAACGATAGCAACAACCTTAGATCAACAAATCGTATTATTCTCGACGACTACGCGGTAATCCGAAGATTACAACCTGTGGTTGTTACAGAGTCTAAGACATAGTAGCTCGCAAGTCCTAGATCGATTGCTCCTTTGGATGCTCCTGTGATTGCTCGAAGGAAGAAAGGGGAGGTTTAGGACAAACTTGTAATTTGGACTGTTCCTTTGTTTATAGTCTCTAAACGCTGTTGCGAATTTTGATTTATCGACGCCAGGCAACTTGGTCTCTGGCGAAGAGTGAACTTGGCCAACTGGCAATATTACTGAAATACTATAATCGATCCCAAGAATCTCAAGATCCAACATGATATTACCTTAAAATGCTCTCTACCGCCACGTAATGATTTGATGGCTTTACTCGCCTGCAATGTGCAGCGAAAACATCCACTACGAGTTACGAGGTCCCGAATCGCCTCGCCTGGCCTCACACCATGTGGACCAGCTTTTCCACTACCGACCTAACGATGAGATGAGGTGGCCTAGCTTCTTCGTCCATAGCAAACGAGTCGTCAACTCGGCATTGGCAGAGATTCAAGGACAAGAATATCTGAGAAAGTCCCGAGACGAGCGACCACCCGGTAGAAGAGCATCATGTAAGCATTTATGGTGCGGAAGTGATGAGACGAAAATGCACAATGACCGTGCCTGCTCTGCTGGTGTGGTTTCCCCATCACTTCTAGAAGAAGGCCGTGTTCCAGAGTCCACAACGTGGTTCAGGGAGTCTTTTCAAATTCAACGGTTCTTTATCTGTATCTGGTGCACTAGAAAAAGTACTTTAATGGTTGTCATGGACGAGAACCATCATTGTGCAGTTTGCCTGGTTGCTCCTTGCGATTACAGATCTGACCTCGTAAGGGTGATGAGTGGTGGAGTTTAACAATCGACCGGACCGGATCGAAGCCCGAAGCAAGAGGCGAGAAGCCTTGTTCAAGCAAGAGCCTCTGTTTGGGACGTGTTTGACTACTGTTTTTGGGATGAAGAAGGAGGATCCTAGTATTTTTGGGCAGGTTTGGTAACGAGAAGTGAGAGATGGTGAAGGATAGACCTTGATAATGGGTATATGTGACTGCTAGTATAGCTTTTTGGTGTATAAAGCTCGGGAGGGAGCGGAATTTATTTAACGGCGAAAGCACCTGGGCATTGATGATCTTTTGGAGGATTTGTGCGAATTGGCCAAGAGTTGAAGAGAGCTTGTGCGGTGAGCCTGTCGACCCTGTATTGTTTGGTCTGTAAAGGAACAGTCTTTGGTATCAGTTCCCAGACACTCAGCTTCATGGCAAGCTCATCATTCGGAGTCTCCATAATTCTAGGCGACTTCAAATCATGTTCTGAATATATATAACTTCTTCATCGAGTTACGACTTTGAGATGATTCTCGCCATTTATCCCCCACCGAAGGTAAACTTGCCCGGCGTAGACTCGCAAGTAACAGATGGCCTTCTTGCTCCTAGAAACGGCTTGTGGCATGGGTAAGACTAGACGAAGGATGTATAATAATGAAGCTTTGTGATCAAGGACCCAGATATAGTAGTCAGGTACCAACCACCAATAGCTCAGCCTTGTATGTACTCAATCGAGGCTCCTTCCATGCATGACCGGTGAAGATAGCAAAGTCTAGTGTCTACCCTTGTGAGACAAATCCCATGAGACCTACTTCTACAGCAAGGGTCTGTGAAAAGTTCGTGACTCTCGATATTACCTGGGTAAGACTAACACATGTCGCTCTGTATAGGTAATTTCGTGACTCGGAATCAGCGAACAATTTCAACATTTACTAGAGACGGACGAGCTGGATCCGCCTCGAATGTCATCCCAAGACAGCAACAGTCTGTACTGAGCTATGGTATTACCAAATGATCGTGGCCACGCGTGAAACGCCTCGGTGATGGCTCTATGTATGAAACAGGCGCCTTCGATTGTTAGAAGCTATTCCTGGACGCTCGAAGCTCGAAGCTTGAAGTTGATGGTGGTCGTACTATGATTGTCGGGTTAGTCTGGTCACATCTGTGATGGCAGCCGGCGCTTACTTACAGTGGAGGAAAAGGAACTCTAAGCCAAACAGAGCGGCCAAGGCAGCGGGACCGACCCCTCGCTAACGGCGCTCGCCCCTCCAAATGGCACTTCGAGGGGTCCCTGAGACGCTGATTCGACATCGCGGTGAAGCCATTCCTATCCCCAAGCAGCTGCCCAGCCAGTCACAGTCCTCTGCCCATCCTCGAGCACCGTGAGAGGCAAGGCAAGGCAAGGAAAGGGACGAGACTGGCTCCTGGCAAGGGAGGGGA
>JACBAH010006938.1:0-17742 GCA_014282315.1 Neospermospora avenae | reverse complement strand
GTACCAAAACCCAATGACCGAAGTTTGGCCGAGCTGTGACAGTTTTGCTTGCCTGTGACATTCGCTTTCCCCGACAGTAAGCGAGCCCCGAGCGAAACTGGAGGTGGGCCGGCTAGTACGTGCCGACGCTATGAATCAAACTTGCAGGGGCTGCCTTAAGGAGCCCCTGACAATAATGTGTCAAGTATATTTTCCTCCGCGCTTCATATCGCGGCCCTTGGATCTGAATAGGTTGTCCCATCCTTCGGTACATATATATACACATATATATAGTTCTGCACAGATCTGTGCACATCCGCCGAAAAAAAGATTCGCATGTGACACCATATCGACGATCTCAGTTGAGAATCTTAGAAAACACTAGCAAGGTAAACAAATACCCCTAGATAATATCGCAGCAAAAGTCGTACTGGAACTCGATGTTCGCAGCATCCTCATCAAATTTAAAAGTTTCTTCAGGTACGGGGATCAATTTTATATCTCAGTATGGGTATATAGAGCGAAGAAAACCTATCAGAAGTCCTAAACTGCATTACCGCCCAGGCAAAGCTCCGATCATCCAAAGAGCTCTGGCTCTAACCAACAACGAGAACTGTGCAAGCAAATAAGTAATGACCAATCCAACCCAAATACCGACAATGATACCAAGCCCTCCAGCAAGTTTCGCATCGACGATAAAGGAACCTAACCAGCCTCTCAATCCTGGATGAAGAAGAAGCCAACTGTAAATCGGTATCGAAAAACTTGGTGGTTCCACCACCGATTTCTCTTCCAGTGCTTCAGCCAGTTTCCAAGCGACTCTATTGTTGATCTTCTCCCATGTTGCATCTTCGGCTAATTGTCTTGCTGCGAGGCCCATCTCTTCCCGTAGTTGGACGTCTTTGGCGAGCTTAGTGACTTTCTCAACGAACTCATCAAGATCCATCGGTGGTACCAGATATCCGGACTTTCCATCTTCTACGATCTCGCTTGGTCCTCCTTCATCTCTAGCAATCACAGGCACACCACTAGCCATAGACTCCAGCACCACTAGCCCAAAGGTCTCCGTGATCGAGCAATGGAGAAACAGATCTCCTACAGCATACGCCCTCGACAATTCCTCACCCTTCTGAAATCCTGCAAAGGCGACCTTCCCTTCATCATTTAGATGTCCAAAGTAATCCTGGCAGTCGCGTTCGACTTGCGGATTCTTGTTTCCTCCCACAATCAATAACTTGAATTTCAATCCCTGCTCATCCAACTTCTTCGCCGCCTCCGCCAAGAACTCAAACCCTTTCTCTGGAGCAAGTCTCGAAACACAAACGAGAATGAGTTCGCCATTTGGCGCCAGTCGCTTTCTCATCTCCTGATCTCGTTTCTTGGGATTGAACATGGTACAATCGACTCCACGGCGAAGATTCATCATTTTGGAGTTCTGGACACCTGCTTTCTCAAGGTACCGCCTTACGAATCCGGAGGGGTAGAAGACTGTCTTAACGGAGGCATGACGGAATAAGTAGCCTTGGACTGAACGGAAGACCCAGACGGCCCATTTGTCAAGTGGAGATGGGAACAGAATTTCGCAGTAGCCTGAGAGATCGGTCTGAAAGTTCAACAGGACTGGAACGGGTCTTTGCTGTTGACGGAGCTGTAAGAGGATTTGAAACCCGAGACTTGCTGGACTGGCGAGGTAGATAAGATCTGGAGGTGCTTCGAAAGTCCTTGCGTACAAAGCTGAAAGTCGGACGGGATACACGACTGAAAGTTCGGGATTGTATGGGAGAGGGTATCCTTTGAGACGGACTTCAATCTCATTGTTTGTGGTTGCTGTTGAGATTGCTGGAGCGGCAGAGTTGGTACTTATTTCCGGTGCAACAACTGCGACGTTCACTCCCTGTGCACGAAGATATGTAACGAGATTGAGTGTTGTTCTACTAACGCCATTGACTGGACCGAAGGATTCGGTAGCGAGGAGCAGTTTCTTCCCTATCAACGCCTCTGGGAAGGGCAGGCTGGTGTTCACAGCCATACTGTCTATACTCACCATGTTTGAAACGTAAGTTGAGTCCGATGTTTCCCAAGCTTGGGATATGCCTTGATGCACTTTCCCGGGCGAGAAAACTTTTATCACATCGACTCGCGTGCGCCTGTCATAAATCTAAGTCTCTCTGATGGCCACCTGACAAACTGACACTTTCAGCACAAGGTAAATAATCCCGCTGCATACCCCACCAAGATCTCCATTGAGTTTCCGCCATCTACCTCGCATAATTTTGTCTCGTTTTTGGTACTCAATGCTCATTGGCTCATTTTATTTGTTGGCGTCAAAGGGTCCAATTGGGAGAGCGACTGACAACCGAGACTAGCCCCACGTGTGTGAATCTGTGGACGCAAGGCTGATATTATAGTTGCAACCCCTCTACCCCTCTAACCCTCTATCTATCGTTATCTGCGGTGAATGCACGACCTGTCTCGTGTTTTGGTGTGGCATGAACCACAGCCTTGGGCAACGTGCGTATTATTATTGGTGCTGAAGGTGCGTGGTTGAGGTTTGTGAGGTTGACCTCGGGTCCTCTATCGGAAGTGCTCGAGTCGTCCCTGTGATGGCAATGTTGATGCTGCAGATAAGGTTGATTAGGTGAGTCGCGACTGCCGTGAGAAGTTTCTCTCGTGCGCGTTACTTCTTTCTGTTCATATTTTTTTGTGCTGTGTGACTTCCTGTCTTCATTCCATCATTCCATCACTTGGACTCACGAGCTGCATCGATCATCTCCTGCATTGCGCGCGACCGAAAAATTCGAATCTTTACACTCCTCATCGAGTTTGCCGCCTCACAAGGTAAGAGTTCGCGTTGAAGCATGTGTTCGTTCGACCTGACAAAAGCAGACTCGCTGCCAGCTCGGAATCATTCAATAACAAGTATGGACCGAAAAGCTTCTATGCCTATGTCTGAGGTGGATTCGGAGCAGTTTTTCAATTATGTTTCTACTGCACCAACAACTCCAGACGGAAGCTTGACATTCAGTCCCATTTTGCAAGCCATGAGACTTCATGACGCGTTGGAAGACGCAAGTGTTGGGGGCATTACCCGCATAACAACCACAAATTCTCTTGATCAGAGGGCAAGCAGTAAAGGAATGGTCAAAAACATCTGCTTCATAGGCGCTGGATATGTCGGTACGTAAAAGTATGTTATTTGAAGTTCCGTGTACTGAATTATCCAGGTGGCCCGACAGCAGCTGTGATTGCCTATCAAAACCCTGATATCAGAGTGACAGTTGTTGATCGCGACCCTCGTCGGATTGCGCAATGGAACTCTAAACATCTACCTGTTCACGAACCTGGACTAGACTACATCCTCCGAATAGGTCGGGATGGTTCCCGAGCATTCAAAGTCGCCCACGACCCTACATATACTTCTCACTCTTCTAGCGAGTCTTCTTCAAGTTGTACGACATCCGAATGTGAAAGCCAGTGCCAAGAAGCTGGTGAAATAGAGATCTGTGCTCGAGAGATAAATCTTTACTTCTCCACAGAAGTCTCGAAAAACATCAGTGAGGCCGACATCATTCTGATTGCTGTCAACACACCCACCAAGATGAGAGGATTGGGCGCTGGAAGAGCAACCGATGTTACTGCGCTAGAAGCAGTGACAAGAGAGATAGCTCTGCATGCGAAGTCCGGCGCTATTTTAGTCGAGAAGAGTACAGTTCCGTGCAGGACTTCAGAACTGATACGAGACACAGTCAGTTTTCTTGCCCTAGCTCCAAGTGTGCCACTAATCAATTTTTGATACAGATCCAAGTCCACCGCCCGAATGAACACTTCGAAATTCTCTCCAATCCGGAATTCTTAGCAGAAGGAACTGCAATAAATGACCTCATGAACCCGTCGCGCATTCTAATAGGTAGCTCACCTACGAATTCTGGGCGCACAGCTGCAGCAACTCTTGCATCGGTCTATTCCTGGATACCAACCTCAAGAATCATCACAACCAATACCTGGTCCTCTGAACTGTCAAAATTAGTAGCAAACGCCATGCTAGCCCAACGTATCTCATCTATAAACTCAATTTCTGCCATCTGCGAGAAGACGGGTGCAGATATATCCGAGGTCTCCAATTCCGTCGGCTTAGATCCTCGAATAGGCTCCAAGTTTCTACAAGCTGGTGTTGGATTTGGAGGGTCGTGTTTCCGTAAGGATATCTTGAGCTTGGTATACCTAGCCGAGACTCTGGGTCTAGATGAAGTCGCAGAATACTGGCAGCAAGTCCTCACTATCAACAATTGGCAACGGACACGCTTCACAAGGCGGGTTATCCGGTGCTTGAACGGTACTGTGGTGGGCAAGAAACTCACAGTCCTGGGCTACGCTTTCAAGAAAGGTACAAGCGACACGAGAGAATCCCCTGCCTTGGAGTGTATCAAGTCCCTGCTTGAAGACGCGCCTATGGAGATTGCAGTGTACGATCCATATTGTGATCCAGGTACAGTCTCGAGCGAGATTGGAAAGTTGCTCGGCGAAGATGTCCTGAAAGCGAATGGAGGATGTATAAACATCTACGCGGATGTGTATGCTGCATGTCAGGACAGCGCAGCTGTATTGGTCATGACGGATTGCGACGAATTCAAGACTGCTTTGAAGACATCTGCAAAATTTAGTCTGACCAGAGAAAAGAAGAGGAGTCTGGATCCCCGGCCATTCACTGCCCTCGAGCCAACGGAATCAGAGATCCTGGCCCTCAGCACACATCTCTCGTGTGTCAGCCCACACTCGAGCTCGACTTCAGATGCTCTACAGCGTCTGCATCCTGAGAAAGATTGTGGTAATGATTGCACGGAATGCAATACCTCTTCTCACATAGAGAGTACTGGAGCAAAGAGTATTCCGAGTGGAATCGGGCATTCTCTGGACTGGAGCAGAATTGCATACCGATTGCAGAAACCAAAATGGGTATTTGATGGTAGGGGTGTGCTTGCCGCAGATGTTATGGAGGGTCTTGGGGTGAGACTAGAGAAGGTGGGGGTTGTTGGTTGGGAGGGAATTGGAGGAAGGTAGACTGCATTTATGAGTAGGAGTCGGGTATTGGCATCTGTAGTGTGTTTTTCTAGAATCCGATACCCGCATTTATTTCGTTTTGAGGACTTCAAGGCGTCTGAGCTAAGCTCTCGAGCAGAGAGTGATTCTCAAGATTTTTGGAACATTCAACTGCTCTCGACGATTGTCAGAAAATATGGTTCATTAGGAATATCTGCATCTCTTATCTCATATTGGACACGAATCCAAGGAGTGGCAGGAAGATCTACCTCTGAACAGAGACATGATTGAATTTCAGCATACCCACGATATACCCATGTCATCTTGATACCAGAAGCATCGTTACAAACAAAAAGTCCACCTTCTACCCCCAGCAGGTCTCCCCTCAGGTCTTATATCCCTTTCCTTCCTCTTTCCATACACCAATCCGCTAACCAAAACTCCAGTCCCTACATCCGCAACCACTTCCCTCATTCTATAATCCCTCGGCTCTCTCTCTCTCAAATACGTCGCTCCAAAAGTCGCCGCAGCCGTCGTTCCAACTCTGACTCCTTTCATGCCAACCCAATCGCCCTTCCCATCATCGACATGTAGACCCTCGACTAGTCCCGCAACAGCTGCTACCTTCCCTGCATGCCAGGCTCCATCTTCTCGATGTGACCTCCACCGGACCCTGTTTCTAGAGGTGTGTACACGTCGTTGTGGATATCTCATCCTGTTCCTCGAACCTTCCCGATCGAATCCCCTGTCAGTTCGATAATTCCCCGCTGAAGAGGTCGAAGACGGAGGATCATAGAATTGATGCGGTCTCTCGAAAGCTCCATCTTGCGAAAAGGGCGGAGGATACGAAACAGGCGGCGTTGGCGCGAAAGGCATCCTCACAAATTCTTCTTCGCGAGGTTGCTGAAAACCCGCATGGTCAATATGCACAGAACGCGGATCTCGGATCAAAGACGGCGGTCTCGGTGACCCTACTGGCATAGCTCGTAAATCATCTTCTGGATTTGGGGGCTTGTCGCTTCGCTTCAACTCCCGTTTTAACCTTGCGAGTTCTTCTTTCAAATCACGGACTTCTTCATCTTTCCCTCCTCCTTTTTGCTTCTGTTGCGTGCTTCGTTGGATATCTAGATGAGCTGACTTCGAGCGATGGTGTTTTGGATGTTCATCTTTATCGCGTTCTGATGAAGATGATGCGTTGTCTTCCTTGAGCCAGTGATGTTCCGCGATAGCAGCTAGACCTGTCAGGAGAAAGGGACCGAATTTCTTGATTGCGGATTTAGTGGCGGTTTTCATTTGAGCGTATTTCAAGTCTGAGATTGCTGGGGAGCCATTGTGGCGAGGTTTGTTCCGCGGTTGGTTGTGCTGCATTTGGATATAGTTGATACCTTTAAGCGAGCGAGATAGATGGTTTGGGGGAAAAACTCGTCGCTTCAATGTTGATGTCCAAAATATTCTCTTTGTTACAGATGTTAAAGAAGTTCATCAACGGAGTGGAATAGTTACTCGCATTGTCGAGGGGGTTCTCCATTTAGATAGGCTGTCAGGTCTGAGACATGAAGCATAGCTAGAGTTCGCGTGACCTGTGTGCACGTGAGCTTATTTGAGCACGTGAGCCGCTGGTCATGAACATGAGTTCTATTTGAGTACCCGATAAGGGCTCGAGATATGAACTCGTGTATCGATGTCACCAGGTGTACAGAGCAGGTACTCGGTTTACTGGTCGTCTCGGAAGTGGTCTGCCCAAAAGAATTCATTCGACTCTCAATGCATACCATTTCTTGAAATCGCATCGCCTGTACTTGGCAGCAAAAGATTAGCTTGTAGGAAATTGCAGTGAGAATAGAGGACATTTCATCAAATAAATGCAAGACTATCTTGGAGGGTCTGATTTTAAAGCTGGACATCAAACTTTAGCACAGCCTTCTGAACTTTCGCGCGTAAGTTTCAAGAGAGCTTATACTTCTTTCAACATGTCTTTTATCGCAGCATCAGGATATGGTTCATCAGGATACGGATCATCTACTTGAGCTTTTTGTGAACAGGAGAGTCAAGTAAGTACCTGTGAAACACTAGGGAGATGGCGAGATAGTCAAACGAATGAACGCGGATTGTGCATGTGGAAATTCCAAATGCTCTTGCAGTTGCGAACGAGGATAGGAAGACAAAATGGGTTGCTGGATAATGTTTTTTGGTTCATTGTGAAGGAAATTCAGTACTTCGATATCGACTTGTGTATACAAGGGTAACAGCAAAGTCGACTTTTCACCTTGGCGAATGACCCTAGGATGATGATTGTTCGCTCTGTGCCCCTCATTCCTGCAATCCTTCATCATATTTGACACTCTGCGGCGTAAGGTCGGAACCAGAATTTCTGTTTGTTGCATATCGTATTCCACGCTAAGAATAAAGCTCCTTCTTGATCTCCACGCCTCATATGTAGGTAGATTCCTTTTCTGTCTGAGAAAATGCGTCTAGCCAGTGAATACCCTCTTGGACATTCAATGGCGCCTTTATCTCCGGGATATATCCCTGTGACGCAACATTCTACCAATATGGGGGATAAGAAGAATTTTGTAATTGAAGACGTGAGGTCCCGAGATCGTGGTTCTGGATTCGGGTCGGGAATAAGCGGTTGTGGTGTTTATTGGTGGCGGTGAGCTGGCGCTTGGCTAGTGAAATACAGTCTTTGGATAGGAGATGCTAGACTCAAGGTTTGATAGCTCCTTAGTTCGAACACAAACCTCTGGACATATAACATGCCAGAAATCTTTACTCGTGTTTATTGATTGGGCAGATATTTGTTTGTCTTGAGATTTGAGCTGGGGCAAGATGCGCTTTAGCGACCCAATAGCATCTCTAGTTTGGTGCAGATCCACCACCAAGTGTTTTTATAATCTCTTCATGGTACTTTCGTACATCATTTCTGTTTCGCCTCTGCCACGGAAATCTGTCAATATACCAGGTCATCCATGGCTTTACTTTGTATGCCTGCTTAACTCCTACATACAAACACACAACTTCTTTCGTTCGGAGTAATAAACATTTCTTCTGGAAAAGTGTGATTGGAACTTCCGTGCCGCCAGGGCCAAGCTGTGTGTGCCAATACGGGTCCTTACGCCGTAGACTAGATGCTCAGCCACTACAAGCGGCGTCTGATTCTCACCAGCGAAAAAATCGAGACCTGAGTGTGCATAGGAACCCAGATGGCCAAGATCGTTTACATTAATCAAAGCTCATATGACGTAAAGGCATACATCCTTTTATATAGCCATTTTTCAAGCTTGCTTGGGTCACCTCAACTGATCACACTTCCTCAACAATGAATTAGCACGGAAGCGCTACAGGAAAGAAAACCATGAAGCAGCTAGCCGGCTGCCCAGATGATGGTAGTCGATATGAGATTGCTCACTGAATTCGGCACGCACCAAGTCAATGATCGGTTTGACCCCAGCATGTGGATTACACGGGTGCGTCCCGTCTTGGAAGACTGGAACCATTCGGTGGAGAAGCGACCCGCCACTGGTGAAAATCTTTAGACAATAAGAACGGATAAGCGAGGCCAGTCCAATTCGTCTTCGGTCAAGTAAACACTTCACTTTAGACTGACAATTTACCAAAGTCATCGAACAATCATATGACTTTGGAAAATTTACTTCTTTAAATGTCCTGAACACTTTAGTGACATCGAACGATAGTTTATTGACAGGTTTAGTATCGTGATAAGGTATCGCTTCGCCAGTCAAGAATTAGATCCACCTGAATCGAAGCCGTAATGGCACTGTGTACCTACCTATGCTAAGGTAGGCAGGCGTCCAGTATGTTAGCTCGGCTAGCTATGCATGCGGGAGGCGGGTACCTAGACACGGCCACCCACGTGCATGCCTAGACACCAGAAATATGTTGGATCCTGACAAGCGTTCAATATTGCAACCCTTAAGGATTACGATGCAGGCTTTTCTATGGAATATCATCTCGGTGATGCTCACTGCCAGAGAGTCCAGATTTTCCATTCTACAGATCGCCGCCCCCACTGATAAAGATGAACCCACATTCAGTGCTATAAAGTCATAGTCATAGTCTGTGAATATTGACTTGACTTCTACTCATCAAGTCGTTCTGTCTCTACACCTGTAGTACTTTGCATTTCGACTCACAATGCACTTCCTACAGCTATTGGCGGGCACTGCCCTTGCCTCGGTTGCCGCTGCCAGTTTCGCGACTTACAAGGAGATTCGCTCAGGATTTGACAACTGCAACATTATCCATTACGAGGAGCTCGTTCGATCCGACACCCTGTTCCTCTATATCCAGATTATTCACGGCCAAGATTACTCTGACGTGATCAAGGACTTCAAAACACTCGCAGCGAATTACGGCAAGCATGGTGTGAAGGCAGTCCCGCGGGTTCGCTATGGTACAGCGGATGGTAGCGTCACATCGGAGCCAAACGATTTAGAGGCGATCAAGAGAGATGTTGCGACTTGGGCGGGCGTGTTCTCGGAGGTTAGGGATACTATCACGATCCCGGTCATTCAAGCTGGCTTTCTTGGGGAGTGGGGAGAATGGCACGTGAGTTATTCCTTTGAACCCATTTACTGTAAGCAATTCCTAAACATACATAGAGCGGTCCTTTCGTTCCTGGAAAGGGCATCTACGAGACTGAAGCGAACATTGCCGCCAAGAAGTCTGTCGTTGAGTTGCTCCTCGCCACCGGTTATAAGATCGCAGTTCGCTACCCTCAAGACCACTCCGTCATGGGCTACGAATCGGATCGCCGAGTAACCATCCACAACGACTGTATCTTTAACAACGGTCCGAATCGCGACGATGGTGGTACGTTCCCCGAGGAGGATATCGAGACATGGCGCGCCTACCTGAAGAGAGTAGCCTCGAACAATACCTACGGTGGCGAGCCGTGCGACCAAGCGTCGGGATCTGGCTATGACTGGACCAACTACGCTGATGTGTGTGGTGACAATGGACTTATTGCCTACATCAATGAATTTCAAGTGGCGTATCTGAACGTAAGTTTTGTCCAATTCCATTTAGCGACGTCGACTGATGAGCGCTTATTAGCCTGCGAACCCGCCAGAACTCCAGAAACTATTCAACGATCCTGCGTGGTCATCTTGTATCGATCGCATGGGTGCTGCACTTGACAGCTACGTCTAGAAGAAGCCAGTCGGCTCCAGAATGTTCTCGTGGATTGCAACTCGCCGTGTTGAAAAGGACGTACAAACCCATCTAGAATACTCAGCACTGTAAAAATGGACCATTTATGCTGCAACGTGATCATAGCTGCGTTGTGTTCTTAGCGATCTTGATTATCGTATTCACCTCTGCTCTTTTCTCGCTTGCAGCTGTGCAAGAACATGTCCAGGAGTAACGAGGTTGGTATTTTACTATGATGACTCTGTCTGCTCTCTAAAATCACGTCATCGTTCTCAACCAATATTTTCTTACTTTAATTCCCGCAGTCATCCATCTAACATTCATCCCAATGAAAAGTAATGAAGTATTTCTCTGTAGCTCAACCTGGCCACCAAGGGTACCATCTCTCTAACAATTGTCCAAGAACCCACTGGAAAACATTAGATCTCTGCCAATCACGTCTAGGACTGACGCGATCGTCGTCATCGTTGCAAAGATAAATGGCACTATAATAAGAGCAACTGATCCGGCGACACGAATGAGCTAGACAAGACGCCACACTAAGTGATAACAGATATCCGACACCGTCGCATATTGAGCAAGCAACATCTGGGAGCTCTACTTGCACGGAGGCGAATGTGCTGTAATCCTACTTCGCCGTTGCTAGCGCGCATCGTGTCTCGCTTAGGATGTTTTTGATTTGTTTTCGGGCTTCGCCCCGAAGAAGCTGCATTACGTGGTTCCGCGCTCTCGTCTTGGGATTGGAGTGCTCTCCGCCAAACCGCCTGCACCTTTGGAAGTACAACACGCGTTGAATGCCGTGGAATGACGAACCACTGTTACGAGACGTGCTTAGAAGAGAGGGATTCGCTGTTTTCTTTTCATCACTCGTGAGACCACTCCGTGTATATCGATAAATATGGTTCTTCCGGCTGGCTGGCTGTGCACAAAATGCGAGTGAGGGAAGTGTTTGGTGACCTTGCCACCGATATCACTGACGAATGGGGTTCCGCTTGTGATCTGTAAGAACTTCCAAATGTGAGAAGGACTTTCATTGCCAATTGATCTTCAAAGTTGACTTTGGAAAGTTTTCGAATGGTTTCAACTCTCTTAGCATAAATTCAAAAAAACGAGCTTCGAACGTCCCTCCTGTTGTCATTTACACAAGTGTGTTTAATAGAATGCTTGTACTGTTCCAAGTAACATTCCGGCAGACTCTATCAGTCCGGTCTTCAGGCCGTACGCCAGTCATGCTGGCTATGTGTTTCATTGCTGAAGAGGATAAGATCACATCCATGAGAAGTATTAGATATATAAACCCACTTTCCACCAATTTGCAAAGGCGAAGAGACGTCGAACCTGCATCACGAGACACCGCGTTCTAAGAGATCGAACACGCTTGTACACCTAGACGGAGCAGCACAGGAAGAGTCTAGTAAGGTTTTCCCTTATCTGTTTCGTGGAAGCCACCAGTATCTGGGAAGAGGTAGGACATTCAGCCACACGGGCGACACTTTTCTGATTACACCAGTAATTAATTCTTCGTTATCTTTTTTCTTGGTCGTATATTCTGTACCATGAAATCAAGCGAAGATTCGCGTTTCAAAGGACCCCCCGTCGTTAGGGAGGCTTTCAGAAATATGATTCTCAGATAAACAGAACACGCAATTGATGAGTCTGAGTTGCCAAAATGCTGTACGCGGCTCTTGACTCATTATGTGTGCACAAGAGGGTGGATGTGCAGACGATGTCCCATCTGTCGTACTGAATGTGACCTCGAATCTTCAGTTTTACTCCATCTAGTAGCAAAGTTTGAGCGGTCCATTTGGATGATATTGCTCATAAACTCAATTATTGCCATTGACGTTTATGTGATTATCAAGGCTGGAACTTGAAGAGTATATGATCTTTCGCATCAGGTAGAATAACATCTAATCCAATCTAATCTTCCCCCACCCAGTGGCACAGTGCCCTCGATATCAAGCTATCCTCAGGCCGAGAACGGGAATTTCATTCCACTATACTCAGAAAACGTCAAACCAGTCACCGCAGCCACATCTCCAAAGTAAATCTCCTCTTCATGAATTATCGATAATTCCCATTCCTTAGTAAATGAAACCACCCACCTTTCGTATCTGACTTGAGCCGATATCACACCGTCAAGCACTCAAAGTTCCCTGCCACTTATCATTATCAGCTCTCTCGCCACCGCAAGCCCGTCGCCAATAACGAAACCCAAACCCAAGCACAAGTTCCTGTTCCCCCATACGCACGCTCACGCTTACGAACCACCAAACTCCAACCGCTTTCCTTATAGATAAGAATCCCAAAGAAAGGTGTCAAATTTGTCAAATTTTGGCAGCGTACATGTAATTTCCGACTCCAACCAGTAGCACCTGCAGCAAGCAGTCATAGAGGGTCGGAAGGGGCTCTACGTTGTGGCTTGGCGAGAAAATCTTTCGTAAGAGCTGTACGGACCTTAATTTAAGATGCAGATTCTGGGTAAATGTTGAACGTGGCTGGCTCATCAGAGGCATCAGCATGGGGTTCAAGAGTCAATGTTCTTTTGTATTATGTTGCTCAATCAAGAACGCTATGCTGTGCAGAGGATCATATCCTATATACATTGTATCGCACGAGTAAACGCAGCGATAGATGCAAATGCAGATCTCAAATCCCCGATGCCCTCATATCAAAAGTAACCCTCATCAACTCCATACTCCATGCGCCAAGGCGACAATAGTCGCCCATGAGTCTGGCTGGCCAACAATGCAACCAATCCACCAACGCCCCAAGTATCTAAGCCAACGCGGAATGGGACCTCAGTTGCGAATAAGGCAAAACGGGGCGGGACGGGACATCAAGGGTATATCATGAACAAGCGGTCGTTAGATTTTCATCGAAAGAAATGAGAAATGGAGTTTGGATAAGTGCGAGCGGGCTACAGGGCGGAAATCAGCACCGATTCGCGCTGTGCTTTGCGGCTATCGCCTGGTGAAAGATGGGAAGGAATCCGTGATCGTAGTCCAACTCGTGTACGAACACCAAGTACAGTCCCAATTGACATAAACAGATCGCATTCCTCATATCTTTCACCAGCAATGCTGGTGACAGATGTCATGTATTGCCGATGCAAAACGATGTCCAGTGTAAGCTGTGAGAGCACAGAACAGATCCGAAAGTGGAGGCAGCTACAAATAAATAGCAGGAGAGTGATCGAACTGGAAAATTAGATCTGGCCTTTTATGTCCACCTTGGCAAATGCCGCACTTCGAGCAGCCTCGAATAGTGAGCCTGCTTTGCCAGTCAAGAACCGAAGCTCATCATTCTTCTCTTCAAGGAGATGTTGACCGTTGTAATCGCAAATGAACTGTGCAGCGTCGCCATCTGATTCGAACCCAAGTTCTTCGGTAATGAATCGCAACTTGATATCTGGCTTGTATCTATAAATCATTAGTGCATGTTCAACTTGTGAGAGAAAAGGTAGGACATACGCTTTGCAAATATTGGACAGAGCAACCAGACGTTCACGAACGACGAACATATCCATAAGATAAGCGCCCATATTAGGTGTATCGAGGTAGAGTCTGAAAAATCTGTGGTAGTTGCCCAAGGCCAAAGCCGATCTTACACCCAGCGCATGCTTGATGGCCTGTTCTTCCTTCTCTGCTGTGGTTAGATCCGCCAGGACGTCATTTAACGCCGTGCGGTTAGAAGTGTGAATGAAATACAAGATACGATACGCCTTGAATTCCACCGGATTGCCGCCCAGATTCTGTGTGTAGAGCGCGCGAAGCTGGGTCTGACACTGATTATACTCACCAAGATCCCCCTTCTCTAGAGCAATGCGCGCGTGAATCTCGTAGACCGTGACGGTGAACTCATTCTTGATGCGTTGCACGGTGAGATCTTGTCGCATGGACTTGAACTGGTCGCAGATGTAAGAATAATTGCCCTCCTTCTTCCACTTCTTCTTCAATAGATCAAGGGTTTGTCTCAATATGGGTTCGGGGCGGACTTGTGATGGGACAGGGGCTGATGTGAGGCGAAAATATTGCTTCTCGAGGATTTGACACGTTCCGACAACTGGACCGGAGGATGGCTCTGGGGTGGGAGATCGAGCGTAGGTTGGCTTGTAGCCGCCATCAAAACGACGTAGTCGCTTCTCCAGATTCTTCTGGGACTTACTTAATTTCTCCTCCTGGAGTGGTTGCTGACGTTTATCGGTGATGCGATCTTCCATACGATTGTTAGTGCGCCATGGAGGCATGGAATCATCAGCGAGCTCTTGGGACTTTCTTTTCTTCGATGCAGACTGATTGGTAATTGGATTGGGATAGCCCTTTGTGCCCATCCGCATCTCCAAGGACTCCTGCTTCCAGGCCGTGGCTTTCACTTGAGCGCGTTCCTGGACGATCATCTGTTGTGGAAGTGGAAGGTTATCCCAATCAATTGTAGCAAGAGTACCGCTATCAGTCGCGGCGGCAATAGTTTCCCTCAGTTTCTTTTCCATTTCTGGTCTTCCCACGTCTGCGATGAGGTTTCCGCTTTCGAATGATCTCTGGACATAAAGCCTAACTGGAGCTGGCCAATCTATCTTCTTCTTCTCGACTACGGGAGCGGCAGCCATCTGTTGTGGGATTTGCTGAGCGGAGATATAGTGGATGGGAGCGGCGGCGAAGGTCTGTCGAACTTGTACAGGATGGTAGGCTGGTGCTGCTCTCTGATTAGAACCCGCCTTGGAGTCGGTAAAGCACGGAATAGGAAGGTGCGAGGGAGATGATGCTGGAGATGGAGATGAGGTCGGTGCCATGATCGAATAGGAAGAGGCAAGGGGTGCGGCAGGTTGCAGTATCTCACCTTGCGGGTAGCCATATTGAAGCTGGGTCTGGGTCTGGGTCTGTGTTCCTGGAGGAGGCGGGACTATCGAGGGCCAAGAGGAATTCATGATGATGGACATGCAGGAATGATTGCAGCTGTGTTAGTGAGGCGATTTCTATGATCGCAGATTTGGGGAATCGTGGAGTTATTATCTTATTCTGGGGATGTTTGTTTGGTTGCTGATTGTTGATTGTTGGTTGTTGAAAGGAAGAGATTTACTTTTGAGGGGAACAAGGAATGAGGTTGGGAAGAAGAGGAGAGAAGAGGTGTGAGTGAGTTGGGATGGATGGGACGGTCAGCGGTGGTGAATTCGAGTGTCGCCTAGCTCATGCCTTAACAAGTTTAGCGTTCTGAGATGTGCAGCTACGTCACGTGCCTGCGCTCGAATCAAAATGAGATAGAGAGCCCGACTACTTGGCTGCCTGACGGCCTTAGATGTAGACTCTGTTCGAGATTTTTGATTAAAAAAAAGCATTCAAGCACAGGTATAGGCACGAGCACCATGGCCTTTGCTTTCACTCAGAAACTATCTACTCGCTACACAGCACGAGATCAAGTGGATGAAGTGCGCCTTACTCGCCCTCTATCACATCCTGTGTGGTCGGCCAGAACGCTCTCGATCCTAGCAAACTCGCCTACATGTAAGAGTGCTCACTCGGTTGACCCCCGCATTTATCTCTATCCTTCAGGGTCTCTGACCTGATATCTTCTTCTTGAGAGCTCACAAACCGTAACTAGATGATAACACGCAGCACATGCCGCCAGCGTACTCAATGGGTGGTTTGGGTCAAGATTTGACGCTCTTTTGGAACCATCTATTAGGGGAACGCCTAAACCCGAACCGAACTGCTTTAGAGCAGTTAGTTCTAATTCTATAACGGGTAAAACTATTGACCTATCTTAAATAGATACACGTGACGGAAATACTCTAGATATAGTATATACGAAAGAGATATAAGAATTCAAATAGCTTTTACCTAGTAACGTCTATATATTCTACAGCTTTAATAAAGTAGACTCAAAATAACCTAGGTAGACTACTTCAGGTGAGATCAGGGAGGAAATTAAAGAGTGTTTAGGTTACGGGAAATATAAATCGTATAATATTTTGGACCTAAGAGTTAACTCAGTCCTTTAATTAAAAAATCGAGAACTACCCGTTCTAGAACAGTTCTTTGTATTTGAAGAACTAGAACCAGATGGTACTTATAGTTAGGTAGTTCTGCCGGTTCGCCAAGAACTGGACTATCTATTAAGAACGCTGGGTGCCGCCGCATTTCAGCCGCCCCATTGATATGCCGCGCCAACTGATTGGTTTAGACTTGCAATGAACCTCACACTCCCTATTCTCATTTGCCCCAGCCGTTCCGTCGCATTGCTTGCCAAATAATTATATCTATATTTATCTATTGAGATACGGAGAGAAACATGTAGAGGATGGTGCGAATACCGCGGTCGTGGTGGGCTGTCAGGCTGTCTAGTAGCCTCGGGTATGATGTCACAGCGAGGCTGCTTTCGACTGGGTAGGTAGGTACCTGGCCTCTCAATGTCACGTGAATCCATGCTTGAAGCGAGCCCAGGCAATCAGATCTACCCCTCCACCCTTGTTGTCACTGCCAATGTCGACGATTTATATCCTCACGCGACCACCTTCGGACGGGTATAGGAAAGGCACAGTACTGGCTGGGCCGGATGTTTCTAAAACACATAGACCTCACTACTGCATTGCGGCCATCGTATCTACCGGATGAGGTCTTATTGTTTGTACAGGACAATGTTGGACTGTATGAGGGGTATGTAGGCCTTCTTCCATGGAAAGCCCACCTCACGGCTTGCTGCATGCATTCGTAAAGAGTCGGACTAACCTGGATCCGTACAGAAAATTCAAAATCCCAGATCATCAAAATGGACAGGTCTATTTGACATCTCATCGAATATGTTACGTGGATAATGCAGATCCACGGAAGAACTCCACGGCTATTGACTTGAAGGATGTGGAACGATATGATTTCTATGTATGCTTCACTTCCCATCGACTCCTGCGTCTACTAACACATGTAGGGCGGCTTTCTAAAATCCTCTCCGAAAGTCACTCTCGTACCCAAACCCATCAAACGATCTCATATTCAAAACCGCTCCATATCAAGCCTCAACCAACCCTCCAGAAGCGCAACATCCTCACCAGCCGCTCGTTCAGACAGTCCCTTCCATCTGCCAGCTCCCGATCCATCGCCCGCGAGCATAGCGACATGGATCTGTACAATATGCTCCTTCTCGAACCCAGTCCCCTCGAACTTCGATCCACATACCGCGAATGAACGGACAACTCTTGCGCCATGTCTAGCTTGTGGCATCAAACCGACATTCGCCTTGGTCATGAAGGCAGCGATCTCAAATGCGACGAATAGGCCTGCACCTGCTCCAATTCCAGTCAGAGCTCCTATACCTCTGCAAGGTAGGACGGATTCAGCTCGTCTTTTTTCAGATATCTATCACAATAGTCAGAGCTCGCGACCACAAACAGACATCTACCCTGCTACTCCTCCAAGCTCAACACAGCTCGAAGCGGGTCAACTCACAAAACCCGCGTCCTTCATCTGTCCCCGGTGTACATTTGAGAACCACCCCTCCCTCCTCTCCTGCGAAATCTGCGGAGCTTCCTTGCTATCCCAGGACATACCTGCAGACCTCCCC
>JACBAH010006937.1:0-17694 GCA_014282315.1 Neospermospora avenae | reverse complement strand
ACCAAAACCCAATGACCGAAGTTTGGCCGAGCTGTGACAGTTTTGCTTGCCTGTGACATTCGCTTTCCCCGACAGTAAGCGAGCCCCGAGCGAAACTGGAGGTGGGCCGGCTAGTAAATACTACTGCTCTACAGAAAGAGAGAACACCTAATGCTAGCAAGTACGCACGGTATGAAAGGTACCCGGAGTACCCGCTTTTATATTTCGAACATGTTCCTTAAATCCCCTTGCGTGGCAAGTCACCAACATCGGGACCTCGGCCTTTTTCGGAATTTGAGTGAGACGGGTACCTTCAGGTGATCAGCTCTTTCATCATGATGTTATATAATACCCCATCTTGAGACTGTGTTGGACAACATTCGAGAAATTCGGATCGGTCAGCGTTAGGTAAGGCATACCAACGTACCTTGAGTACGCCAGATGTCGGCGTTCACATCTCGGCCGCGCACCCGCTAATCCCCACGACTACAGTAGGTACTCATAGCCAGAGCCCCTCCCCCTCTATGTGGCGGTATGTAAGGTAGGTAATTAGTAGAGTAATTAGCAGATACAAATGCAACAGTGTAAAACAGATTCATCGCTGCCCAACCAGCTTAAAGAAGAAATGGCTTTTTATTTATTTTTTCGCTTCTATACAGAGACATGCAATACAACACGGCTTTTCTCGCAATATTTCAATGTTGATAACTTGGAAATCAACAAGCAAGCTGTTGACGCGTTGGTCACGTGGTAGCTACCGAATTGGAAGCTGCTCCTGCAAGCTACAATACCGGTATTTTGGGCTACCGAAATCGGCGTCATCAATTATAGTATTCGCCCACCACGATCAATTGACGTGCAGAGCCTGCGAAGCTTCTGTAATCGCAACTTGCCAAACCTTGCCCTCATTCTTATTGCAAGTAATTAGCAACATCTCAGTCAATGCCTCTTAGATGACGCGACAATCGTCTGGGCTGCAATCTCCAGCACCAAACCTCGACATGGACTCGAGGAAGTCTATGAATCCGATCGTGAAGGCGGCTGAGGCACCTCTACAAGAACCTCGAGTATGGAATACGAAGAACCTAGGCATGCGGTTAGGGACAGACTTTGTTTGTGGTATGGGTGCTGCTTCAATGGTTGCACCTGTAATCACGGTCATTGATAAGTGAGTCTCCTCCCATCAATGCAAAATCTTTACTTCGCTAATCGTACCCAAGAGGAATCATGCAAAATGCTTCTGGGCAAGCTTCGCTGAAAAGCTCGCTCAAGGATTCTTTCAAAACCTTCCTCCTTCGACCACAAAATCTTATCTTTTCGAAACCCTTCGCCCTCATTTGCATGCTTTACGGAGGCACATACGTCACAGCCAATACACTCGATACTCTCACATCAACTACCAAAAACAAGCCTGCCTCGCACGTTACAAGCGGAACAGCAAAGTTCGCCGCATCGTCGACGGCTAATGTTGGACTCTGCTTGATCAAAGACTCGGTGTTTGCGAAAATGTTTGGCTCCGGCGGACCACCACGACCCGTTCCACTACCTTCCTACGCACTATTCGCGTTCCGCGACTGCCTCACAATCTTCGCGTCCTTCAATATACCCCCATTACTCGATCCGATCATAAGCAGAAACATGAACAAGGAATTAGAGAAGAGTGTCAGCGGGCACACTATAGCACAATTCGTGGCTCCAGCTGGAATCCAGATCATCAGTACACCTATGCATCTACTAGGCCTAGATCTCTACAACAGAGGCGGTAATATTACATGGAAAGATAGGTGGCAGATCGTCAAGAAGAACTGGGCCGTAAGTGCAGCTGCGAGAATATGCCGCATCGTGCCCGCTTTCGGAGTTGGTGGTGTTGTGAACAGGAAAGCTCGAAAGCATATTATGGACAAGCTGGAATAGATGTGTTGCGCCCATGATACGATACCATGACTTGGGAGTCGATCTGAGAGACTCTATGGAGCTTTACCAAGAGGGATGAATAGACGAGGCCTATCACCGGACCTTGTGGATTCTGCTTGCTTGCCTCTCGAGCGCAAGCGCGAATCGCTTAATGTTCGACATGCAACAGAAATGCGAGAGTTGCAAGAAGCGAATTCAAGCGAGCACACTAGGAGAACCTGGAATGATCGCCTCACAAGCGACTTTCAAGAAATTGTGGCTGGCTTTTGGTGGGGATTCGTGGGTATTTGGCTGGTTGGATGAACATATTCCCGATCGGTCACGGCATTGGAAAGGCTTAGTTGGTTTTGTGTAATATCATCGGTGCATATAAACGGAGCGTATCATTTCCCTGGAGCTCTTGCATAGTTCTCTCAAAGCCAGCTTTCCCTTCAAATACAATACAAGCTGCAAAGCACATGCTTCATTTTGTACCTTTGTCTTTCGTGTCTTCACATCGATGATTGTTTTTGTCAATTTTGGAACCACACATCTAGTTTACACTACGCCATATTACTTGCTCCTACAACCCGCTTGACTTTTTTTCTTGGAACTTTCACTCCTTCATTGCGTATCATGTCGAGACACCAGGCCACGTTTTCACGCACCTCTCCCCTCATAACCAGCCGCTGATATATCCATCCTCTACAACGCACGTTCTGCCCCCGAACCACTCTGCGATTTTCCTCCTGCTTCTCCCCCATCGTCTACTACCACTGGGCGCGGAAGGCGCTTTGGTGTATTCAGAATATTTGCGCAAACACAGAGGCCTATGCCACCGATGACGAGAACGAGGATGACTACAACCAGGGCGACCACTGCGTTGCGCTTCATTATTGCGATTACTGTGGTTGTTTGGAGGTGGTGAAGCTAGAATTGGTGTCCTTAGACGTAGATGAGTTTGAGGACCTGAGATGGTCGATGATGATAGATGGTTTCGCTGAATGGATACTGGCAGGTATGCGTGGAATGATCAGGTTGATATGCTTCGTAAGGAATATCGAAAGGACGGATTATTTATATGTATTCCAATATCCCCAAGGCCTTGGCCGTAATTACAATCATACCTAGAGTCACTAGCACTATAAATGATTCAACGACTGGTGAAACCTTGTTATTGGCTTCCAACCCATCGATCCACCATCCCCCCAAAGAATCTATATCGATCTTCCAATCCTTCAACCCGTATAGATCTCCCCCTACAATCGTCTTCTCCACCTCAAACTCCCCACGATAATTTACCCTCTTCCCATCGCTCATCATCCAGCTGAGTTAGTTACTGGCTATAAACTTTGGTCTATTTACGTTTGTACAGGCTAGAAGTACTGATGCCTGGGTTTTAGTTCTGGATGGAAGATGACTATAGAAATTTGGAAAGAGACCGTACAGTCTTCACCTGTATATGTAAATGTGTAGCAAGAATGTGAATTGTAAACGCCTTGAAATAATTTTACTGATCCGCCAATCTCACAGCAACCTATATGTTATTCAGGCCGAAAGTCTTTTTTCTCTTTTTCGCAAGTGCATCACGATGCGCACCAGTGATTCATCAAGGGAATTTTAAAGTAGTTTTAGTGACTGGTTGTAAGAATTCGATAGAGACAAAATACCACATGGTACAGCTATGCTTTTCATTCCTGATTATACCTTCCTAAATCTACGAATGCATTACTTAACATATGAGCCACTCGTCAGCCTTGACACCTGACCACCAAACACCATCTTCCTGGCGTTATCTTAACAGACAATACATGCACCTCGCTTTTTCTTTCTACGCTTCTTATCTTGCTTCGGATAATACGGAATTTTGCACCTTCCACATTGATTATGTCCGCAGATATCACAAATTATACCGCTTGAGTAGTAGTTGTCGGAGCCGCACTGTGCACCCATAGGAATAGTATTAGAGCAGAACCTAATTTTCACCTTTTTGGAACAAGGGAAAGGTCGGAAAAATAACTTACCTTGCAGCAAGTATATCTCAAGGAGAACATTCGAGCTTGGGGAAGTTGCCCTCAAAGAGAATTAGGCAAAAGCTGAGATATCCTTACTCAGCGTGGTTAGCTATATACAGAAGTCTTTCCACATGTTCTAGAGGTCCTACTTGCCCATGGCTCGAGTCGGTCATGAAGGCTGTGTGACATCTTCGCAACCAAGCAACTACCACGAAATTTCTGCAATCGCTTTAGTAAGACAACGTTGTCTAATATCAACGTGTCATTATCAGGGAGCATTTACCAAATTAACTGATGGTCGCTTGCAAGGCAGACAAAACTTTAATTGTTTAAAATACATCGAGCAGATGTTATGGAACTTAACTATACACATATACATTCTTCCATTTGGCCTTACTTGAGGAGTCAATTCGCAATGTCCCAGGCTCAAGATACAACACATTTTTTACTCTTCTTCTTATCCGTTCCAACTGGGCATCTTCTGCATTTTCGGTGACTACATTTGTAATAGTTTTTCCGGGCCATAGAGTTGCGTTTCATGCACTAAATACAAGCAAGGTACGTCAGCCAGTACATTCAATCCATCCTAGACAAAGTACTTACGAAACCCTCGCAGCATGTCCACGTCGTTTTCTGGGGGGTTCTCGGCATTCTTCGGTGTGGGTGGTGGATATTGTGCTTGAGATGAGATTTTTCGAGTTGAAGTCAGGGTACAGTGAGCTCGTTGAACAGTGGGAAATCGCTAGATGGTCGAAGCCTTCAATTTATGGATGTTGAGGGATGCAGGCAATGATTTCCATGACAATCATCAGTTTTTGATGATTCTGTTGGATGTCGGTCGCCAGTGATTGGATGAGTGTTAAAACAATCGATGACATTTTCTAGGAGCTAAGAATACACCTGTTCCAAACCCAGGCCTCTCTATATTGCTATGAACACAACGATCCACTCTTCTGCCACTCACCTCTTTATGCATTCTAATAATGTTTACCTGCTATTAGATACACCTTGTTTAGGGCTTCTTGGCTTTAGTGATACTGGTATAGCTGGGATATCGGTGATTTTGACATCTGCCGCAGTCCGTTCGGCCATCCCAGTTACTGAATCAGACAGTTAGACTAGAAGCTAGGTTCTTTCATTTGTCATTTCAGGCTATCAGTACCACAGGCAAGGTACCGAAGGTTGATTGACTGAAGAGACTTACATGATGCCCATGAAGCTTTATCTCGCAAGAGCGCCACCTACTTGGGACGGTCGACATTGGGGTTGAGGGAGAAGAAAATATGCTTGAGCTAAAATGGAGGGTGCACTGCTGGTTCAGCGGACACGGTACCATTATTTTGTCAAGTGAACCTTGACTCGCAAGTCGGCGATGATGAATACTTCGTTGAAAGAGACCAAGAGCTGTCCTTATGTGTGCAGCAAAGTGACAACATTCAGCGTAACTCGGAATCACAAAGCCGCTATGTAAAATCCAAAGTTTTTCAGTCATTTCTTGGAGGCACTTTCTCGCGCATGGAGGAGATCGTATACACGATGGGTCCGTTCCGCATCAAACATAGAGTTGCAAACAGCTGAAATGCATTCTCCGACATCTTCGATAAGGCTAAATCTTGCTACAACTCAACCTGTTCTCTTGTGAACGAGCACATCTGTGGCGGACCAAAAGAAAAGCTGAAATTGACTATCTAACCAATCACACCAGAGCCACTCTCTTTGGTCTCTTGATACCACTACATTCCGTGTCTCTTCAATTAGATCGGCTTCAAAGCTTTCGATGGTACCCAAGACAATATCGATATGCTCCCTACCCAGCGACATCATCATCGACCTTGCAAGTGTATTAGTAGTTCTGACCGAGTTTTTGATCCGTCTACCATTGATGTCAACATGGGCCAAAGCTTTAAGGATATCATCGTCCCATGTTTGAGGACGCTGGTTAGAGGTACAAATGATAAGAAGCTTGGCTCAAGCTTGACCACAGAGTATGACTGCTACCTACAGGAAAGGTTCCAAAACTCAGATACTGGATACACTTCTTGCCAATGATTTTTTGAAACACTGATTTACCAGAAATGCATCGAAGCTGATCCCTCCAAGGTGTTGCAGTTCAAGTGTTCTCCTGGTTGTGGCAAATCTATCTTAACGGCCTCGATCATACATGAACCGCAGACGTCAAGTCCATCACCAAGTCCGCTAAAAGTTATTGTACTGTTATTGCAATCGCGATTTGAGCAGACGAGTTCTATGAGGCTGGTCCGAAAGTCATTTGCACAAATCATAGACTAGGCAACTCCTGAAATGATTTTGAAATCAAGAAGCACCAATCGACCCATCCAATCCTGAAAGCTTCCGAAGCAAGCGTGGATGAAGGACTTTGGCGGCTGTTGGACGTTGTTCTGGGTCTATGAATCGAAAAGATTTACATTTTTGTGGATAGATTCGATGATTGCACGCAGCCTTTAATGTGCGCGCGCCTTCTGATAAAAACCACGGCCTCTTTGGCTGCTATTTCTCATTGTGAACTCCTCATCTCGTCTAGAACGGAGCGACGGGAAGTTTTCGACGATAAAAACATAAAGTCTGCCTTGGCCAAGAACGATATTGAATGTTACGAGCTTGAATTGGCTCAGGAGCTCATTCAACGGGATCTTACTGAATTTGTGCCTTCCAAGTTTCGAAAAAGCCACATTTGTTGTCATCTGCGCAGATACTCCGAGACAAGATAGTAACATCGGTCTGCGATCGAGCGAAAAGGATGTTCTTGTTCGCCAGTCTTGCTATTGAAGATCATGAAGGAGGAACCATCTCACCATTCAAGATATCGATAACGTTCTTGCATGTCTACCTATCGACCTATCCAAAAGTTACGAGAGCAAATTGGTAATTCCACGCCGTGCAAAAAGAGTTGCGGAAGCAATTCGGTGGATTTTCAGCGCGCATCCGAGCTTGACTTGGCAAGAACTCCAGAGCGCTCTTGCTATCAAGGAAGATGGCGTGGACGAGAATGAGATCATTTTGGACAGCTGTCAATCGTTTCTCCTACATCCTTGTGGTCCACTCGTGGAATCATTCGGTGATTCGGAACGTTTGAAATTCATCCACCCATCAGGCGCTGAGTTCTTGATCGCTTGGAGGGACATTAAAAATACATTTGACATCTCAAACGCCAGCTCAATGACTGCGAGTAAGCTGATGACATTTCTAGAATATTCCGACTTGCCATCCTTCGGACTTCCAGTCTTGCATGATCCAGAGCGAACTATCCGAGATTATTCTGTCCGGCCAGGTCGGGGAATCTACGCCTTCGTTGTAACAAATTGTAAGCCACCCTACCAAGTCCGAAATGCTGTCACAGATATCATCTTCTCTAAAATCTCAAACTCAATTAGGTCTTGTTTAACAATGAATAGGGCTCAAGTACCTTTAACGCTCTGCCAAAAGTCAAAACTCTGTCCTAGAATAACCTCCATCGCTTTCAGAAATCGAATTCTTTCTTTCGCTGGATCAAGACTGCTGTGATAATGTCTCGTATCTCTCGAGATGGGCAAGACAGTGCTTCTCTGACAGCAGATTGGTCGATAGCCTACAGAGCTGGATGCTGGACAGAATGTGGATTTCAGATGACTTGGAACCGAGTTTTGAACAGTAAATTAGCAATTTCCTCCATCTTATATTAGATCAGGGCAATTTCATTGAGATCCAACCTGATATGATACACTACTTGTATTCCTGAATTGCTCTCACCTTCAAGTTGCTTCCGAGATACACTCGAGGGAGTCGACAAAGGCCAAAGCATTATCTAGTTCACCCCACAATAATTAGTACGAAAAGTTCAGAGCACATCACATGGCTAGAGCTTTACATTGCTATTGATCTCGAAGATAATCTCGCTTTTACCCATGACGAACCATTCATCACTTGCTACAACATCAGAACTGGCCTCATGGTTGCAGAGGTGCTCATTACTATACCTCCGAGGGTCCGTGGGCCGCTTTTTGTGAGAAAGCGATACTTAGCTCCAATAGAAGGTATCTGGCTGTTCAGTTCGAGGCAGTTGGTCCAGCAACTGATCCTGTGGCGAACAAGATCAGAGCTGGACGCGACTTCATCTGAAGAATGAAAGTACTGGCTTCAAATGGGGTCTGGAGGATCCTTCAATAAAATTCGACGTTTCTGGATGCCTAGCTAATATGGCGATTGGCGAGGATACGGCCGAATTTGTGGTTTGTTTATTGGAACTAAACCATACTGGGCCTGCAAGAACACATCTTCTTGCACCTCCGAGCTGGCCCATGAGCCAAACAATCATATCTGGTTCTCAAACAATGCGATTGGATCTCGATGATGTTAAAGTTCTCCAATTTTCAGATGATACGCAGACGCTTTTGACACCTTTTGGCATACTTGATTTGGAATCTGGGAAAAGTCAAAAGTGATTGAAATTTGCCCTCAGCCTAATTTATGAAGGGGGAAAAGTCACGGCGGATTCTAAAAGCTTCGTTACTTTGATGAGAGACCTCGAGCGGATTCCCTAGTACAATTCTTTAATATTGGCAGGTATAGTGCCAGCGCCCAGGAGTTTGCCCATCAGCAAGTACTATTGTCGGGATTCCACCTTCTTGCAGTTAATAACCACGGCCGCTTCTTAACTTTTGACCAAGCGAGAAATAGTAAAAGACATTTGGAAGGCAAATTCTCGAAAATATATTTTGCTGGGCCAGCAAGCTTCAGTTGGGGTGTTTGATTGTCAAGATCGACGATGGACGCACTCCTGCTCCTCGATCCATATACTTCCCATCGAGGGAAATATATGAATGGATTGCAGCATTGGAATTTTCCCCCGTACACTTTCAGACCACAATTCAGCCCGCAGCACAAACGGAGGATGAAGTCAATATAGTGTTCCTATGTGTGCCGTCAAGATGGAAGCTATCGGGAAATGTGCGCAAGTCTAAATCACTCAATCCTGGAGAATCTCATCTTCTTCTCCTTGAATCCAAGCGGTCAGCGACGGGCTTCGGGACGAATCCATCATTGAAGGTGCAAGTTCCTGCAAATGCTTTTAGGTATGCCACCTTTCCGGACCATCGTTGACAAAGCTACACATTAACAACGTGGCAGTGTAACAATTTCTTATGTACAAAATTCGCCCAGATTTTTGAAATGGGATAAGGACCTGAGTTTGCTGACAATTCATCAACAATTTTCCATCAAGAAGCTGGATCATGAAGAGTTGAAGAAGATAGGATTATCTGCATCGCGACACGACGTCACGACCAATAATCTGGAAATCGCAACGGCGGACGATGACGTACTTGTACATTCATCCGTGCTCCTTACGACCACTGGCTCAGCGATTTTTCACATTCGGGTTTCAATCATTTCGTCAAATTTTGACATTGCGATTTCAACAACAAGCGAGAAAGGAGAAATAGAGAAATCACATCCGAAGCAGATCACTTATATGATTGCTGTTGCATGTTTTCTGACCGGCAAGGGGCAAGCAAAGGAGAGCGTTTCATTTATTCAGTTTTCGTCATCGGAAACCAGCCCCTTCTTATCTGAAAGTCAGTGTGCGTACGCCGCAGACGAGGACTCGGTCTTCTTGGGAGCCCTCGAATTAGACATATCACAGGGTTATGATGACCTGTCTGTTGTTGTCAAAGACCCTTTCGAATCAACACTGCAGAAAGCCATATCAATCTTTAGGGATCGTGCTCACCCTCTTGCATATGTACACATGGAAATATTTACCGTCGGGCACATTGACCATAGTGCAGCTACGCGAGATATCATATTCGAGGGAGCCGCAACTAGACTAGAAGATTTTAGATCCACCATTGATGATTCTGAAAATGGTTTCAATGTTACGAGTGAGACTTCTACCGATACTTACAAACACGTATCCCAGGTGTCCAGAAAGTTGAAGAAACCGTCATCAGGCTCTGAAGATGAAGAAGCGGGCAATTCGAGATTTGTCTCTTTGTCTTTGATGAAGACTTGGAGGATATCATCTGGATGACCCACACAACCACCGGAGGATCCATGTCTGGGAGTCTGTAGCCTCTCCCTGAGACTGCATGGGCTCTAGAAAGAAACCTTCCATTCCTGACGTGGGTAATGCCCGAGCACAGGTTAAGGCTTTCCAATATTGAATCGCAAGCAGCTCCCATAGGCATCGCTAGTTAGTTATAGATGCCTATTCGCACCGATATCCAGGTGCTAACATTCAACAGAGTCTATTTTTCTCGACGTGAACTCGGCACATGCAATGTTCTTCTCGCCAGAAGGTCGGTACTTGAGAGTTCAGGCTCAAGAAGAGTTCAAGAATGATCTTATGACTCTATAGAAAAGCCCCGATCTTTGGGGTCTCATGCTCTACGGTCTCCAAGGGGGCAGAACAATTGGGGCTTCTTTGATCTGTGAGTCTCCAATCACAGTCAGTACGAGCGATCCAGGCGATGCTTTATTACACACTTATCGCTTGACAAGAGAAGGAGCTATCGAAGATACCACATACACTCTTCCAGGACTTGTTACGAAATCTTCCGCTCCACCTTTCAAATCCACGCCACTATCCTTTCCACTTTCCACTTCATCCCTCGCGAATAGTCGAGTTTTGGAGATCGCTACGTCATGAATCAACATGACAAAGGTAACGTACTCGTGAATGGTTTTCCGACCGCTCACCACGCGTTAATTTCAACAGATACAGATACAGTAGTGGCCAGGGCGTTTCCTGCACCATAGCTGTGTTTACTATTCAGGTAAACAGGTATATAAATGCCGTATCATTGAATTAGGAAACTCTGGAATATCGTGCAAGATGAGCATCGAGATTCTTGCTGAGAAGGTGATCCGTGTTTCATATTCCGAAAAGAAGTCTTGATGTTTGATAATGCAATGTGCATCATTTACATGCTACTTGAAGGGAATGGAACGTTATGTTTATAATTCCTATTGCTGGGAGCTGATTGTGAGACTTTAGACTGGGGCGTGGTGAGGGAATGGCAAATGATAACAGTAATGGGAGTGATGATGATAACGCGGCAAGAATGACAACAAGCAAGGAAAACAATGAATGGAAGGAAAGTCTTACTACACTGAAATACTACTGTGGGTGGTCATAAGTCTGAGATCTCGGCACTTTTACACCAAACCTCGTTATTGAAACCCGAGTTCCAGTGAAGAAAGGGTCGATTTTGATACCTGACGCTTAAACATCCCGAATGCGATTTACTATGTACTTATTTTTACTTCTTTACTTTCCTACAATCTGGATTACAATAAGCGTAATATCAAAATTAAGATTCTACTTTCTGAGGATTCTCAAATCATCATATAAATAAGCGAGAAAACAAAGAAAATCAAAAAGTCTAGGCTAAATCTAAATATCAAGCTCTCTGTATTAGCCAGAAAACACTGCTTTCTAGTAAGCTTAATAATAGAGTATTTATTCCGATTATAATCTTCAGTCTAAGTTGTTCTGCTTAGAAGTGATATACCAAATCAAGATACTAAAAAGCGTGTTTTCGCGTTTTTGAATGTAATTCTCGCGTTTCATTTAGATCTTGTGGTTACTAATTATAGGTCTAGGCGTATATTTTTTGTTCCTAGTAAGAAAAACCATAGTTCTAGAATCGAGATTTCGGCATGTCAGAATGTCAGATCAAATACAGTCTACAACTCCTTATAGGATGCGAAGCATGCGATACTTCTAACGTTCTTTCGGAGTCGCAGATATCGATTTGACACTACTGTATGTCTATCAATAATTTTTACACATCAGGAGGCGATATGCGAGAGACATTGGTCCATGTCGTGATGAATGAAAATCAACACGGTATATTTAACCTTTCACTCTATTTTGAAAGCGGTGTCTATAGAAAATCCCAACACCTTGACATTGAAGAAAAAGTGCTGTCCTAACGATTCACGTCTTCCTCACCATCCCACTCTCCAGCTGGGTGAGATATAGTTAGGTACATAAACAGTGAAATATCTGCCCAGTAGCCTAGCTCAGCCAAGTCCAGCCATGTTTGCCGCGATGGCCAGAGACCCGTAAATTAATCCTAAGCTATCTATAGTATATACAGAACGGCGAGGTAGTCTAGGTAATCTTCGTTGCCAGCTCATGAATTCAAGTATTCACAGTTCACCTACAAACCCACTACATTATTACCACGCCCTTACCCCTGCCCTCGCCCTCGCCTTCTCCTCAACACCCCAGACTCCGCGTACATCTAAATCGCATATCCGAAAACCCGAAAAGTTTCGACCTAGCAATCAGCTGAACCGATTACAAAACTCCATTATACTATGCGGAGACGCGATGTCATATGTGCAATAGACGATAAAAAGACTTGAATGGGTATTCTTCTGACCAGCCGTGAGATTGGCTTGTTTGGAATTACTATATCTGACCAGTGAATCGGAAGATAGTGAATCGTAATAGGACAAGGAAAGGGAAATATTCATGCTGTAGATTGCAAAGCCGGGGTTAATGAGGAATTTTCACGTCTCGAGAATTCAAGTTCGGAGATGATGTTTCGGATATGGAAGGCAGAGTATGAGCTGGAGATTAGGTCGTACAGATAGAAATTTAGGATCGCTTTGAGGCTTGAAGGAAGAAAAGTGCTCTGGACGGAAATAGACGAGGAAGGTCTTGATTACGAGATGGATTTGATTGTTCTTATTCTTGTTTCGAACTAGATCTATAACGATATGAGACTCTTATAGTATTAAACGGAGAAAGGACACACCATACTCGTGCTCGCACATACCCAGTGAAGAGTCTGGCTTACAATTTAAACAAATTATTCAATGAGCCTCAGCCTCTTACTGTACTATACTTTGCTGTACTGTCTAAACAAACCTGAAATCCTCTTCCCACCCTCCGTGAAGTTATCCGGCGACGTCCGAAGCACACCTCAGAGAAAGTATACCGAAAGGCAGATGTTTACATACCTACAATAGGCTCGCTTCTGAATCCAACCACATGCGTGGTACTAATGACATAACTTAGCTTACCTTGAGCCCCTATGACGAGCCCGAGCCACTTACGGCAATTCCTGAGAAGGCGAATATCGGGGTCGTCCGTGTGGGTGTACAAGTGCAAAAATCTGGATGCCTTTCCTTGGGGGTGAAACAGGGCGACACGCGAGCAACAGAACTCGTAAGTTCTGGCAAGTTGTCCTGTAGGGAGTTGATTGTTGGTTATTGGGATTGGGCGTGTGATGGTGGTTGAATGATGTTTGAAGATGACGATGACGAGTATGATAATGGCGAAGGAGAAGTTGAAGCGGAACTGATAGTTGATATTCTGGTGGAACCTTTGCAAAGCTAATTCCGACGGAATGTGAGATGTGAGATGTGAGAGCAGGGCAGCCGCCACACTGGACTTGATTCTGTGGTAAATACTCGCCAGTCGGGCATCATTACGGCTCAGCAACCACTTGGCCGCTGAACAACGCAGAACACAGTGAGAATCTCCGAGAATCTCCAGAAACCTCGGGCCCCTTGTAGCTACCTGTTGCTGACTTGGGTACAGAATGTACATGCGAGAGCTGCGAGGATTTGTGTTTTGACACATTTTCGTTGTATTGATATCGGGCGAATCTATGGACTTCCTCATCCTGCTCCTAGGGTGAGCAGGGCACACTCGTCCCCTAACTTTTAACATTCCATACTGAAGTTGGGTCGCAGGGCAGCGCATTGCATGCAGACCTTAGAATACCCAGGTACTCGTCGTATATAGGCTCATCGTATAGGTCGCAGCAGAAACTTAGTGACCGAGGAACGAATAAGATGTTGCCACACCTCACCATAAGACAGCCCTGTCGCAGCCTCGTCTAGCCATTCAGACGAATTGATGGTTCTGAATTGCTGCGAGATACTCGTGGAGTTGGGCGATGAGCATGACAATTTGCCCTGGAGGAAGGTGGGAAAGGTAAGAAGTTGAGTTCTTGGAAGGAGACATGAATATCTAGCCCGTGGGAAATCTCGGAAGGGTATCGTGTATAACTTCAATTGCTGGAATTTGGATGAACGAAAGTGCATGTGAAGATATTGAATCCCTGAGAGGCTTGAAGTAGATCCCTCCCGCCCTCGTAGACTCATCCAGAAACGTCACCGAAGTGCATTTCTTCTCTTCAAGTCCCATAGTATCTCAAGATTTTCATCCCTTCTCGTTCTAGACCAGCCGGAAATAACTTCACCATAGTGCTTCAATGTCTCCCTCATAAAAGGCACAAGGCACATACTTGATATCATACAGCGATGATCGCTGTAATGCTTCTGCAGCAGGAAAATTCTACCATCGAAAAGAAACATTTCACTTCGCACTTCGTGCTATAGCACACATCTTATCATCTTGATGCGCGAACCATCTTCGCGGTGTACGTTCGTGAAAACCTGTTCACTGGCTAGGAGTCCCCAGCTTTTCTTTCAGGTTCTGCCAGGCTCCGGATTCCGTGTGGTGGGAAAAGTCTTACTCAGAATGGTGATGGTGGGGTTGAAAGCGCGGGGTCGATTGATGATTGGAGAGTGGCTCGAGAGTGGTGGTATCTTATCCTGCAGGCGCGGTAAACGTGAAAAGCATCGTTGCCGTGCATGATGCCCATGCATATGCAACTATTTCGGGCCACCTGAACGGTCCGCTACGTTGTGGAAAGCGGATATATTGTGAGTTTGGGGGTGGATTGACTTCCATTACCTTGGGATTATGGTGGAGCTGCCAGATAAGGTACAGCAGGTAGGAAGAGAGGCCCGTCCCAGCCTTGAGGAAAAAGGCTGGGCTGACTTGCTTGAACTTGCGCGTAGGAATATAGCATCATTGTAAGTATTTTGGGGCTGGACCTGCATCTGACTTGATCGTCATGCTGGAATTTCTGACTGCGCAGAGAAATGATGGATCGGGTTTGATAAGCCGTTGGGCAGTCAAATCCCAAGGCAGACAGAGTATAAGAGTCGAGTGGCTGAAGTCGTAGCGTGCCAACACTGCACGCGCGGTGAAGCTCCAGACCTAGGGGCTTGTGAGGGATGTGAAGATTCAGGCGAAGCATTCCCAGGCAAAGCTTGCGGAATGATTCCACGCGTCAGTCGTGGTGTTGATAACTCGCTCGCCTCTTTGGGGGTTGTGGAGGCCAAAAGGGGCTGTGTCCGCTCATCCGGGAAGAATGCCGTGGGTATTGCATTTCATCGAACATCAGTCATCAAATCAAGAGAACTCATCGCAGCGTCGTAACTAGGACCTGAATCTCCGGATCATGGCGATGTATCGTACGCATGCTTTTTTGCTGGTAGTTGTGGTTTCATTTGGTTTGCTTGCTCGATGAAAGCTGGAAGCGTGAAGCAAGGGCCATTCGTCATAATGCAGCATCCTCGTCCTCCCCTCCATGAGCAGGCATGTCGTGCCCAGCGGCTGTCGATCAGAAATATTAGCTGGGATCGATGAAACCTCTTTGCGCGAGGATGAAGATGACAAGACTTCGAAGTGTTTCTCATGGGATCGGTAGGTAGGAGCTGAATCCTATCGGACACCTTATTTTGAGTATCAGTTGCGCTCGTTCGGTTCTGGCTGGGTTGAGGTTGAGGTTGAGGTTGAGTCAATTGATCTGGTATGAGCACCTGTAAAGCCATACTTCATCCTCAGCGCACGACACGACATGACACTCTACCAACACGCCCACGGGAAAATGCAAGATGCGAACTGCACTGCGCTCCTCGGGCGGCCTGTTTGGTTCGGTTCGGGTCGGTTCTGGCTGACTGACCGACCTGACGATCTCCAGGCGCATGATGCTGTACCAGGCCAGGCCAGGCCAGGGTTGGGCCAGTCTGTCATCGGATCGCTCCCACCACCACCTTCTGAGCCCGCCCATTCCATTCCATTCCATTTCAACCAATCACCAATTCGTTGTAGACGACTGAAATCCTCTTTTCGTCGATGAAATATCCAATTACAGTGCGTGATACATGCCAAGCCAGCCAAGCCACGTGCGCCCTCGCATCATTGGGCTTGTCCCTGTTCTTCCCGACGGGCTTTGTAACCTTCCTTCTCTTGAGCTGCGTCTGTCCTAAGACGACATCGCGGCGCGGCGCTGCGCTGCGCAAGTCCCCGAATGAGGAATGGAGTGGAGTGGAGTGGAGTAGGATGGAATCGGACGAGGAAGGTACGGGAGAGGAGGGAAGAGGAGGGGTGAGAGAGAGGAACGGAGTGGAATCCACCTACAGTAAAGAGCGATCCACCCCCATGCTACACCCCGATGCTACACTCTTCCCACCTTTCTCCGACTATCTACCTACCGTGGTCAGCTTCCATTTGTACAATATATCAGAAGTCTCTCCATTTCCAGACATATGCTTTACATACCTTACCTGGATACACAACATCTGATTCCACCTACACTATCGATCGATCATCGGTAACACGGCTCTTCTGTCATTCAACGGATTCCATATCCATCCTTTCACTTTCATTTTCACTTTCGCTTTCACTATCTAAGTATCTTCATTGAGTTTAATGCGAACTACGTCGACCGACCGTCAGCGCTACATCGATGTTCGGGAACCTCCGTCCTCGAATCAACAGTCCACCTACGAATAGCTATGAGTACCGGAAACCTCTGATTCTCATCATTGCTTCTTCCTAAACATCTACCCTTACATATACCTCACTACCTATATACGTCCAACACGCCACAACTTATATATACATATATATAAATTCTCCGATACCACCCATCTTGATACCACTCCACAATAGTCGTCGAACACCACATACATCCCCAAAATGGCGCACTCAATACGAAGATACACAATCGACGTCAGCGAGCGCACCGCCTCCCACAGCGCCGAGTCCCAAAATTCCCAATCCACAACTCCAACTTCCCCGTACTCGAGTCCTACGCCTTCGATCCGAAGAACCACGGAATACTACACCAAAGAACCCGCCTACTCCATCTCCCCCATAACAACCTTCCACGCTCGCTCCTCAACAGAAACCTACTCCTCAACTGTCGAGTCCTTCGAGCAGCTCTGTGAGGAGCCCGACACTTACGACCCCTCATACGAGATCCCAGAGTACAGAGAGCCCGTCAACCGCGATGTCCGACCCTCCAACCCCTCCGACTTCGCAAACTACTTCCCCACGATGAACAGATTGTGTATTCGACATGACGATACTACACATGATGGAAATATGAATTTGCGTGTTGACATCGAGCGAAAGCGAGGCACCGTACAGCTCTTCCACCTGAAGATGAATGATCTGAAGAAGAGAGAGTTTTCATTGAGGAGATATGAGAGAGGCAGTGGAAGGGAGGTGTGTCACTCTGCGCGAAAGTTTAGTTCACCAGAGGAGAAACGCCCTACTGTCATGGCAAGATCGGTTTCGAATGCATTTGCAAGTATCGTGAAGCCGGACTTCAAACGGATGGGATCCGGGCTTCCTACTCAATCAACACCGATCAACAAGAACCCCGTCACCCGAAAGGACAGCGGTTACGGCTCGGATTCGGATGAGTTTGATGATGCTGCGACTTATTCTAGTAAAGGAAGTGTAGGAAGTACTAAAGGCAGCAAAACGAAGAAAGTAGGCGAGCTGATCCCAACGAACACGACAAAACTTGAATTCAGCAACTACGCGCAAGTGCAAATCAAGCGTCGGGGGGCCAAGTCCAGCAAACGATACGAATTCGAATACTGGGGCCACAAGTACACCTGGAAGCGGGTGGTCAAGAAAGACGGAGATGGGAAGGAGATCAGTTATCATCTTTATCAGGCAGATATTGGAGGAAGAGGGGAG